>JBBMOE010000094.1:722543-882873 GCA_037975065.1 Chaetodon trifasciatus | reverse complement strand
CTCTCTCTCTCTCTCTCTCTCTCTCTCTCTCAAGTTTATTTCACACAAAGGCAAAGAGACATGCTTTAAAAACACAACAAACAAGCTGAAATTCTCCACTAAAACCAGAATAATGATGATCAAACACATTGTGTTGTCCCGCAGTCCCATTGGTCAGTTGTAAAATCAATACTCAGTGAAACAAACTGCTTCACATCCATCACGTCAGCAGTGGAGGAGGACGGCCGAATCCTAATCTATGTAGATATCATCATCACGCCGTGCATCAGTTTAGCTGTCTGCGCGTCTTCCTGGAGGTGGATGGACAGATGTGGACCTGCAGAGACAAATGGACACTCTGTCCACCCGTCCCTGAAACGTGACACTCTGCAGGCCTCTTTGGATCGTGACAGCGAGCCTCGATGAGGGACGATTCATCCTCGCCGGAGCTTAAGGGAAAGAGAGGAGTCAGGGCAGTAAATGCCTAAGTGAATATCCTGTCTTGTGAACGTGGGCTACAGCCTATTAGCAGAGCTAATCTAATAGCTCTGCCTCCGGGTCCAGACTGATATTTGATTTTGATGCAAGGCCGCGGGCCGGGAAAGCTCACCAGTTATCAAGACGACTGCAAAACAGAAATTTGACACTTTGAATATTCATGACGAGCAGAGAGAGGATGAGCTGATGTTTAACACCAGGAGGCCAGCGTCCTCCACCAATCCGCTGCTCGATCCACAAAACCTCGGGGTCCGCGTCCCGAGTGTGCTCGGCTGTGATGAAACTTCATCTTTGCCAGCGTGGATGAGGAGTTTGTCCAGCAGGAGGACACTTAAGATCATTTTGTCAGTCGCTGCCGTTCTTGGAGGTGGACCTTGAGTCAAGACTGGCATCACAGTATTTAACCTGTAATTTTAGCTCAAGGTCCACTGACTGTCCTTTATGGAGCTTTTACCTGCGCGGCATGCTCTCTCTGCTGATGAAGACCATGTGATATGAGTCAAAAGCCGTGGGTGGACCTTGAGTTTAGGCTGAACTCTTATTCAGGAGCAAAACAATCCCATCTCCAGATCCACTCCCTTCTCTGGGACTTCACATGCTGATGAAGACTGTGAGAACAAGTGAGGACGGGCCCCTTGAGCTGAGAGCTGTCTAATAAAATACTCGTAATTCACGTTTCATATAAAGCATTAGCCTTTTGGGGAGCTTTCATCCACACGCTGATGGAAACCTTGAGCCCCGTCATAAAGACGTGCATCCATCTGTGCTCGTTCTATGAGCCGCCGTCAGTCGAAGCCTTGTTGACCTTTCTGGAGAGTCCAGGAACGTTGTCGGCTTCAGAAACACGTTAAAGTTGTTCTTGATGTTGGTTTTTTTCAATCACGGCTTCAGCCGATAGCTGACCCGCGCCGGTCCACTCAAACGGAAGCCTCCGAGGTCCTTTTAAACCCACAAGGTTAATATGACATGATGAAAAATGAGCTCCCTGACCACTGACCTTAATATACTATTAATATGCCACTCACAGCCCAGCCGGCAGGTCAAAGCTACGGTAATGGCTGCTTGAGGAAAGCCTGGAGGAAGAAAGAAACCCATCAGGACAAATAGATACGGCTGTGATGATTAATGTCATGCTGCATCCTGCCGTTAATATCCGCGAGTGTTGGAGCTCTGAGAAATGATCATTGATCTGAGCGATGCTGGTAGAGCCCTCTGGTGAACACGTCGTGTATTTTCTTTGATGTACGACCTGCTGGGAGAAAAGGCCAGACGGAGGCCTGAAAACAAGCAGACGGTTTCTCTCTTTTCCTGAAAGGACTCTGAGCTTTAATCTGTCCCTGGCGTCGCAGGGAGCGGCCCGAATCACAGAAACACCGGACAACACGTGAATATTAAGGAGCCAGAGCGCCGCGTCGTCCTCCAGCTCCGCGTCGTGTCTGCTCCAGCCTGTTAAACAGGACTGAGAGTCTGCACGCTGGTTATGAGCCGATCCGTGCTCACAATCACAGTTTAACGTACGCCACAAGCACAAAGAACAGCAGAGGATGATGGGATTGTTGTCCTGTAGGTGTTTGGACATCAATGAAAGTGATGAAAAAGACAAACTGACCTGATGATGATGCTGGGAGAACAGTCAGAGGGTCACTGGTCTCCACATTTCATCCTTCACTGGACCAGAACAGAGTCTCGTAGCAGTCCATCCACCAGCTGGACTGAACTGATGGACCTGACACTGTCGGAGCCAGGCCGTTACCATGGCTACAAACACAACAACAACAACAACAAAACCCATAGAGCAGCTTTGATATAGCAGGATGATAAAGTCCCTGAACATGTGTTCCTCACTGAGTTTCGATGAAAGTCAATGGCCGCCTTTGAGGCAGTGTCATGTGTAGTTTCTAGTTCCTTCAGTCCAGGACGTCCTCTGCGTCTTTCCCAGTGTGGACCGGGACAGTTTCCTTCTGCTGCAGCTCCGTCCTCCATCATGCAGGCGGTGGATGGAGTTTAGGAGGGGTCCTTAACAGAACTGAGTGATGAGGTTTATATCCTGCATGCGACAGATGGAAAATCCTTTCTTTCTTCTTCACTGTCATGTTTCTTTGTTGCTCACCTTTGAGCCCTGCTGCTGTTTGACCTTTGCCCTCTCTGGTCTCCTCCAGGGCGACCTGCTGAACCCGTGTCGGTGCGACGGCTCGGTGCGGTACACCCACCAGCACTGCCTGCTGAAGTGGATCAGCGAGCGCGGCTGCTGGACCTGCGAGCTCTGCTGCTACCGCTTCCACGTCATCGCCATCAACATGAAGAGGCCGTGGCAGGTAAAACGCTGCTTTGAGCCAACGCCTCGGGGCTCGGAGGCTCCCACAAGCCACAAATGGCTCTTTCAGAAAACATTGATCTGTTTGGTGAACTGAAACCTGTGATTGAGCTCTAGCTGGATAAAAGAAATCATTGCTGGCTGTTAGAGGAACCTCGATGTGCTTCGCGATGAAGACTCTCTCTGAGACGAAGGTGCTCTGAGGTGAAGTGTGTCTGACTTAAAGCTGCTGTTTCTCTTCTGTTCATGTCAGTCCGCAGGCAACACGTCTGGTGCAGTTTGGTGATTTTGGCTGAGTTTCGTGCCTCTTTATTTCTGCGGAGCTGTGTTCAAACTCGTGAAAGCACTGAGCCTGAGAGGACGACAGTCGCTGCTTTCATCTGAGCAGCACGTGATGCCAGAAGTCACGTGTTGTTTTAACACACACTTTATGTGAAGGTGGAGGTTTAAATGACAATCTGAGCAGTCATCATCTGAACAGCGAGCGCTCTTCTTCCTGAAAACACTCTTTTCAGGTTTGTCGTTTCAATGCCTGACGAGCAGCGAGCCACCAAACTGCAGCCATTATGTCCTTTATGGCCGTTTTTACTGCATTCACAGCCGTAAACCTCTGAGGTTACACCTTCTCCCACCGAGCGTGCTCTCCAAATTATTATAGAGACATTAACAAGAGATTGCTTTTACAATCTCTGATGCATCGACCCACCAGTTAGATTTATGCTCAGGAACGTTCACAGCTTCTCTGGTGGAGGAAAACAGCCTCGCAGAGCTGAACTGGGAAAACTGGTAAAACTGGCAGCAAACAAACCCACCTGCTTCATGCAGAACGGTTCACTTAAACTCAGTTTCAAAACCCAAATGTAAGAGCTCCCCGACTCTATAATTCTGTGTTTTTTCTTCCTCTTTACCCTTTAAACAAACGCCTTTAACAGCAGCTTATTGTCTTTTATAAATGACTCATCGCTCGTTAAACAGAAACTTGTGAACAAATCTGCCAAAAGTACAATTTCTGACCTTTCAAAGGTGATTTCTGCAGAATCCAAACTTTCAGTCCGTTGATGTTTCCACGGTCATGAAGCAGAACCGCAGCTGAAATTAAAATTCTGTGCATCAGTGACGAAATGCTGATGAACGAACGTCCCTGAAGAAAGCGTCCCATAATCTACGCACACGTTTAAACGCAGTCTGACTGCAGTTTACGTCAAATCTGCCTTCATTTGTTGAATTAGGAAACAGGAGCCTTAAATAAACCCCGAATGAAGTCATTAAAGTCTGTAAGAACGAATGAGAGCAGACTGAGGAACGTAAACAACTCGGACAGTTTGGTTTAATCTGAAGAGCATCTTAAAGTGACTCAACACATCCTCACTGATGGGGGTGAGGAGAGCTCACCGCCAGCAGTGAACATATGGAGCTCAGAGCTGCCATGATATGCATCATTTTAAGCCTGAATATAATTTAAACCAGTGGGTTGAAACATGTTTATTTCTGCTGTAAAGCTGGGCATTTTAACGTGGGGGTCTATGGGAACTGACTCGCTTTTGGAGCCAGCCTCAAGTGGTCGTTTGAGGAACTGCGGTTTTTGGCTCTGCGGCGCTGTCAGAGACCAGCTGGTGATCCGAGTGGAGCTTTTGGCTGAAGCCGAAGAACCAGTTTGTTTTGCCAGGAGCTGGTGGAGACCAAACACGGAGCTAAACGAGAGTCGACATTGGATTCACGTTCATCAGGTGACGTCAGAGTTGTGTTCATCCGCTGCCCTCGGCGACGGGGTAATGAGGTGTAACTAACAGGTTTATGAATGGTTAATAAATAAGTTTTTAAAGCCTCAGAGCTCAGTTGTAAGTCCTTACTAAAAAAAAACTTTGGGTTGCCAGGTTTGTGTTCATCCTCCTCCACAGTGACACTTGCGTTGTTCTTCTGGGGCTTTAACAAAGCTGCTGTGCACCTGAAACAATGTACTGAAGAGTTTATTCTCCTGGACACGCTGAAATAAAGCTGGCTGTTCTTGGTAGCTTGAGGCAAACGCGGCGTCGAGCGTTTCTGTTTCCTCTTCTGTCGGCTTGGAACGTTTCCTCCGAAGCTGAACAGGCAGAGCCTCCCGAGGCTTAAAATATCTGCATTCTGGATTCTTTCACGGAGGAACATTCAGGCCGTTGCAGATCTGTTCGCTCCAGATGGGACTTGAGTCACCGGCAGACTGAACAAACACAGCTGAGGCCCGGCAGAGCTCTGCTTTCTGTCCGTCAGCCGCCTCGAGTCTCTCCCTGTGAACAGGCGCTGTGCAGCCTCAGCATCCACACTTTTCTCTGTCCAAGTTCTTTTCATCAACTTTCTTCTGCGCGTCGTTTCCTCCTCCTCCTCCACCTTCCTGTTCTCTCTTATTGATTTGGCTCGGTTACATAAATGTGCTCTCTTTGTAACGTCTTCCTCCTCCTTCACTTTCTTCACGGCCTCTCTCCTCTTCCTCGCGGCCTTCCTTCGTGCTTGTTGCAGATTTTCAGGCCAGTGTCAAACGGCCGCCGTGGTCTTTTGTTCTTGTGATCCGTCCTCTTCTGGGTGGTGTGGTCTTCCAGCTGGGTGGGAGTCCTGCCAGTCAGACAGCAGAGGACATGTTCCTTTAGCCGCAAGGCGAGATTTCACACTTTTTGGCCACATGGGGGCAGCACTGACTCACTGACATATCATCACCTTTAAAGCGAGCTTGATCGCCACCGTTGTCCGAACAGGAGCAACGCTAACATTCGAGCGTCCTGTGGCGGTTGGTGCTGAGCAGGTGGTGTAAAGTGTGTTTATTGAGCTTTTTCCCTGAAAACGGCTTTAGCTTGAAACGATGCTACTCTGTGCTTCTGATCAAAGTTCTCTCCTTTCATGGCTCTCAGCGTGTGCATGTCTGACCTTTAGCATCCTGCCTTTTATATATATAAATATCACACGGAGGGGAAGCATGTCAGTATCATCAAGACGATGACTGTTGGTTATATGCATGATGAAGATATGGATGCATTACTATGACATCAATTATTCACCAGTAAAGGCAGTGGTATTTTTAAATTGATGCAGTACTTTTCCTGCATTATTCATCATATAAGTGAGGTCCATGTGACCTCCACATAAATATATAAACCTCATAGATTTTATTGTTATTATTATCACTATTGATAATTATAGTGGCGGTAGGATTCACTTTTTCCAGCTGTGAGGGTTTGTATGAAGTGGAGACTGTGATGCAGGAGGAGAACATCAGAGAAGTGCAGCTCCTCTGGATGCAGGGGGAGCAGCGTATCCTGACACAGGAGTCACCGACACGCGTCGCCTCTGTTGTGTGTGCGCAGTGGCAGTCCATCACCATCACGCTGGTGGAGAAGGTGCAGATCATCGCCGTGTTCCTGGGCTCCCTCTTCCTGGTGGCCAGCATCTCCTGGCTGCTGTGGTCGGCTCTCAGCCCGCAGGCCGTCTGGCAGCGCCGTGACGTCCTCTTCCAGATCTGCTACGGCATGTACGGCTTCATGGACCTGGTGTGCGTGGGTGAGCATCTGCACAGTGTAACACACACACACACACACACACACACACACACACACACACACAGAGACAACGACCATCCTGTGGGGCCAATTCTACACCAGTTAAAGTAATTGCTATCTGGCATTTTGGGCCCATTTTGTTGATTCGTTTATCTGCCGTTGCAGCTCGTGTCACACACCTGAAACCCCTCACACACTGTGCACTGATGACACCTGATGAATTAGCTGTTAGCATTCCTGTTAGCAGCTCAGCCACTGATGTCCTGAACTGCCGATGGACACTGAAGAAAGCGTAAAAAAATGCTGATTTTTGCCTTTTTATGGACATTTAGAAACAGTTATGTCCTCATAAAACATCACAGTGGATCTAAAAATAAGTCTGTCGTGTCTGCGTGTTCAGATTTCACTGAGTAACTTTGAGAAAAGTAAGATTTTGGTGCAACTTTTGGCTGTGAAGTATCTTAATCTCAGTGGTGAGTCTTCACGCTCGATGAACCGGGACTTTTTCTGCTCTGTCCAGGATTTGTGGACCCTCCATTGTATTTATGAAAGAAAAGATGATTGTGCAGTTTTTTTTTCTACCTATATATAAGCCTGGTAAGACGTAGGTAAAAAAAATCTCCTTTCAGTGGAGGTGAAATGCTTTCAGTTTATGGATTCGAGCGTCAGTGGAGGCTCAAAGATTTATTGAAACTCATTTTCAGAAACATATGAGCCTGTTTCCAAAGTCTGCTCCGGCTGACTGGCTGTGAAATGTGAAGCAGGCTTCAGAGTTTTGGCTCTTTTTGTCGGATCTTTGGTAGCAAAGAAGCAGCCGATGAACACTCTTCCCTCAGATCTGTGGATTGTTTAAAGATTTTCTTGTAAATGGGAGAAACCATGAACTAGTTAGAGGAAGACGAGACACGTTGAGGAATATTCTAGTGACACTTAAAAATGTTTCCTTTAACGAGTCCATTTTCTTGTCCCGTACCAGGCTTGATTGTCCACGAGGGGGCAGCAGTGTACAACGTCTTCATGCGCTGGCGGGCCGTCAACCTCCACTGGGACGTTCAGAGCTACGATAAAGCAAAGGACATGGAGGAGACGAGCACTGGCCCTTCCTCGCTGGCCCCCAGGACGCTTTGGTTGCCTCTGGCCACCTTCGGGCCCAACGGCCCCTTGCACCCCACCCAGCTGGGGCCGCAGCCGTGGACCTGCCTCTGTCTGGCCCCCTTCTGCCCCGGCCTGTTGCCCCGAAACAACCTGAGCCAGGACAGTGACTCAGGGGAGGTCGTCATTCGTGTGACATCGGTGTAACAGCAGGCGGGATTCACGCAGGACCAAAACATGGTGGAGGAAACCGCCTGAGCTGCTCCTGCAGGCCTGCAGGCTCACACTGACGCCGACTCTCCTGTTCGTCAGTGTTTTCCTCATGACTTAGAGATGTTTGTCTGCTCTGAGGCTGGTCCTCAAAACCATCTCAGCCCTTAGTTTGACTCGTGTGGTGGTTTATTCTCAGCAGAGAGACGCCCTGTGGGACAGAAGCTGGTGATGATTGACAGGATGGACTGCGTGAGAATAAACGATCGTGCACGGGCAGCGAGGCACCAAACCCCTTAAATCACAACAGGTTTGACCGAACGGGTTGTTTTAAGTAGACTCGAGGAGCTTCTTATCATTTCAATGCACTGATGTGTAATTAAATTTATTGCTCGGTTCAAGCACAGAACTGTTAATTGACACACCTCCAGTTTCCAGTAACAGATAAATGATGAATGAAGGAAAAGCTTCGTCAGATCTCTGCCTCAGAGCTTCTCGTTGCTGCTCCCAAATTATTGAAACATTACAGGCCTGTAAAGTGAAGCATTAATTGTGTTTTATAGCAACAAGCCTGAAGGTCTGAAGCCCACGCGAGCGGCCGGTCAGGTTATTAGAATCATTCCACATCAGGAAACAGCTGCTGGCTGCAGCACAGACAGAAATCTAATCCTGTGGGACGCTGACATCAGTCCCAGCTGGACTCTGTCAGACTCCAAGCAGAGGGAGTTTTAGTGGTTTCACAGCTCATCCTGAAGCTGAAAGAGTCCAACTCACCTCCATCACAGCTTCTGCTCCCTCTGAGAATGATGACCATGCTGATTGTTCAGGGCACGCCAAGGCAACACGTCCCCCCTTCCCCAATGTGAGCACAATGTCAGGCTAAGTAAGTGAAACGTGGTGGTTTGAAGCTGGATAAAGCTTCTCATCCACCCTCAGCTGCAGCTCAGCTGTCCTCGTCTTGGAGATCAACATGCTACAACTGGCACACGATGCAGCGTGGCGCATGTTGGCGTGCTAAGACTGAGTTACCGCGATGAAAGAGTTTGTTCAGCTTTGACGTTCAGACTCCATCTTTGTATCTCCATCACTGTGTTTCCTCTGGATGAACCCGCCGTTTGTTTTGTACCAGTAGATCTCACCTTTTAGGAGACCCGGATGTTTCCCAGCAGGCATTTGGTGGACGGGGATGCAGGACTGAACAGATTTCAAATGAGCACAAAAAACCCTGATGTCAGATTTTGAGGCAAATCTTTTAACTGTCATTCAAAGTTGATCCTCAGATGATTTGTGGCCGTATGAATGCAGCTGTTGGACATCGTGGCTTTGATCTGTCTGTATGCCGTTCTGTTGAGCTTCCAGGAGCCCCGTGGTGTTTAGATTGTGGGGTTTTGGGGTGCCGGGTGGGTTCGGGGCTCTGTTCTCGCCCTGGGTCGTTTGGGTGGTTTGCTTTATTTGGTGCCTTAGGAGGCTGGGTGACGGCGGCCCTTTGCGCAGCACAGACATGACTTGAATGTGACTTTTGCTGTTGGCTGTATTTCTATTTCTTTTGAATGTAACATGGATGTAATGTATAAAGAATATTTCTATACACAGAGCGGCGTGGGTTCTTTGCCTCATGTCAAATTGAAGTTGAACGCGTTTGGTTTTAAAGCTGCACTGGCAGGCCGCTGCATGATGGCGTGATGACGACACCTTTCTGAGACCTGAACCAAGAGATCCCTCAGAGCGACCTCCTCTTCACACCGAGACCGCAGGGATGGAGGAGGAGGAGGAGGAGGAGGAGGAGGATCCAGTGTTGGTGAGTCCAGCTTTGTACAGTACGCAGTGATGACTGTGGCTTATTTGTGGCTGCTGGGGTTAATTTTTGTATCACACTGCTTTGATTTGTGGTTGGAAAAGGTCTAAATGGTCTTTTACTGACGAGGAATCCATGACGGCCTCAGTAAGCTTCAGATAAAGTGCTGGTCAGCTTGTCTGAAACCACCTCTGCATCCACGAATCACGGCGGCTCAGTCGGATCTTTTTTTCTGTTTCGGCGGTGAACATTAATGCAGCGCGGTCCGATGCGCCGTGTGACGAGCTCACCTGAAGCTGGACTTCTGGATTGTCCTTGTCACACATATTCTAAAGCCACGGCTCAAATGAGGCTGCGCATCAGTTTCCACGCACAGACTCTGAAGGCACCGCCAACAAACGCTGTTTACGTTCACTTCCTGTCAGACCTCCTCATTCAAACAGCTAAGGAAGGAAGTCAGTGACGTCACTGATGATGTCAGAGGCGGAAACCTTAGTTAGTTGTGTAGTATTATAGTATTATATATAGTATTTAGTGTAATACTTGTATTTTTGTGGTCAGGCTGTGTGGTCACAAGTTATGTGATGTCATCATAATGTAAGGCCTCATAATATTCCATGAGGTCACTGATGATGTCATAGTTTATGTGATCTCACAGTGGTTAATGACACATGATGACGTGAGAGCGCTGCCTCAGAAAGTGTCTGAACAGGACCTGATTACATAAAACAAATAATAATGAGGACTGTAGCTGGAAGAGCAGAGCGACAAACAGGTAGAATGACTATTAACTAAAACCCGTTTCCAGGAAAGTTCAGACTCAGAAACGTGAAGCTGGAACCTCAAACAACACATCAGATGTTGAAACTTCATTGTTTTTAAGATGATCTTTGATGCAGCAGCATGTTTCTCAGAGGTCGGCTCACGTCTCGCTCTCTGCTGCGTCGCCTCCTCTAACAAAAACCTTCTGCTGTCATTCTGGAAGAGGAACGTTTCCCTGTTCATCCGTCATGTTCCTCTGCATCGAGAGTCTCCTTTGTCGTATTTTGTGTTTCATAATGCGCCAAATGTTTTCCATGGGTGACGGCCGGGAGCCAGTTTAGACCCAGACTCCTCCACTACGAAGCCATGCTGGTGGAATAAGAGCAGAATGTGGTTCAGCGCTGTCTTAAAGCCTTCCTGAAGAAGACGTCGTCTGCTCGGTTCAGCATTGACAGAGCCTTCATGAATGTGCAGGTTCCCTCTCTGGGATGCTTTTTGTGCTCGAGCATGTTACGAACTGACGCTGTCTCTGGTTCCTGTTGTCTGATAGTTCGGTGACTGCTGTGGAGGTGTTGAGGAGGTCCATCAGTCAGAGGTGGAGGACAGGTGTTTCGTTGCCTCACAGCAGTGGCTGAGGCTTCAGGAGGACAGGTGGATCGTCTGCAGAGAGCAGTGCCATGGACACGTATTGTTGCCTGGTGGAGTTTCTGAGGGCGTCACATCGTGCATGGACAGAAATATGAGAACAGGTGATATTAGCAGGTAAGATAAGCCTGATGGTCGCGCTGCGCTGTGCGTCAAATCTCTGGCTTGATCAAAGTCAAATCATAAAAACACTCCAATTAAAACAAAGAACATGACACTGAATCCATCTTCAGACCAAACGTGTAACCATTTATTGTTAGAATCATCCTTTCAATACAGAACACAGCTAATACGGATAAAAAACAAGAGACCAGTACTGTCGAAGATCCACCGTCCGATGGTGGCGTAGAGAAAAATACAGCAAGAGTTTTATCTTGACAAAATCGTCATTCAGGAGAAAAATAGAAGGCAAAGACTTACAGTATAAAATGTACAGCCACATGATTATAGAATATATATTTAACATTGCACATTATACCAAAAAAGGAACCACACATAGAAAACGAAGTAAGTGTACACAATATACAACAAGGCACTATGGGAGAAACCTGCACACGCGTCTTTGGATGGATCTGCCGCCCGCGGAGCTCCAGTGAAATGTTGTAGGAATGTCACGCTGCTAACAGGCTGCTAACACGCTGCCAACAGGCTGCTAACACGCTGCTAACAGGCTGCTAACACGCTGCCAACAGGCTGTTAACACGCTGCTAACAGGCTGCTAACAGGCTGCTAACAGGCTGCTATCACACTGCTAACCGGCTGCTAACGCGTTGCTAACCGGCTTCTAATGCATTGCTAACCGGCTGCTAACACGTTGCTAACTGGCTGCTAACACGTTGCTAACACCTTCTAATGCATTGCTAACCGGCTGCTAACGCGTTGCTAACCGGCTGCTAACACGTTGCTAACCGGCTGCTAACACGTTGCTAACCGGCTGCTAACACGTTGCTAACAGGCTGCTAACAGGCTAACTGAGCAAGTCGTTCAACTTCAATCTGCTGTATCGCATCACGGCGCTCCGCCAGCTTCTAACGGTCCGATCGACTGCTGCATCTCGAGGGTTTGATCACATTTTCCGGCTTTCGGGCTCGTTTCATTTCTAAGTGCTTTGCAGCTGCAGGGAAACAAAGACGAACATCTGAGATCAAACTTCTCTCAGCATGCAGGCGTTTTTTTTCTCTGTCACCGCTTTGAAGAAAAGAACCTAAATAAGGTTTTTCCCCAAATATCAAAAATGAGACAAAATGCTGAAGAATAAGTCTGAGGAGGGTGAAGTTTAGAGCGGATGTTTGCTGTGATGATAAATAGCAACGAGTGGTTTTAGTGGCTGATTGAAAAGCGTGTTTTGAACAGATGACAGTAACTGACAGATCATCACATTAATCCAAACAGCACTTAAAAATCGAATATTGCCTCAAAGCAGTTCAGTGCGAACAGTACGGCAACATCTGTGGACAAACCTCATCTCACAGTATGTAAGGATGGATGTGTGGATGGACCACGCTGCGTTTCCCTGACGACTGATGACCTCAACGCTTTAAATATTTCTAAATTCAGCTTTTCTTAGGAAGCTTGTGACGCTTTAAAAGTATGAGACCAATCCTGGACGCGTCACACAGACAATGATAGTTCAGGTGTGATCAAACGGTGTCCTCTATGGACAGCTGACGCGTGTCCACACTGGGGGACAGGACAGAGGTGGACTGTGACGTGGACGTTCTGACTTGTTAAGAAACAGACCTGCTGCAGGAAACAGCTGACTTCAGCCTGAACGACCTGCACAGCTGCTGCCGTGTGCTGACACGGGAACCAGAGTGGCATCGAGAGGACGAAGACTCGGGTTCGTCCCGCTTTACTCTGAACAGGCACTTGTGAGACCTTCATCAGCAAGAATCAGAACAGCCAATCACAAACGTGGCGTGCTTGACGAGCACAGTTGCATATTATTTACAGTTCGACCCGGAGAGAGTGTTTCAAAGCAGAGGAAGAGGCTCGTCTTGTCGGCTTCAGCTTCTTTTCTTTTTTTTTAACATTCGGACACACACGCACACACACACAAGCACACACGCACACAAGCCTCAGTAACCAACATCTCCGCCCTGCAGCCGCCCGCCATGTGGCGCAGCAGCACGTTAGCATCAGGACGAAATGAACCGTTTCCACGCTGTCAGAGCGAGCCGATGACAAACGAGTCGCGTTAAACCTTCAGCTGCTTTTCTTTGGTCTGAGAAACAGGAAGTCAGAGTTTTGTTTGTGTTTGGATGTTTCTGCAGCTCAGACGGTGTCAGGATGGACAGTTCTGATTGGTTGGTGCTGTCATGTACATCTGTTACTGGCTGGATTAACGGCTGTTTTTCCATTTTTTCTTGTCGGCGCGACGAGCAGCTTGACTTTGCTGCACGCGTATTTTCATGTTTAGGCTGGAGATCTGTCCACAGCGTCCGCGGTGTTGGACCGAACATGTCAGTCACAGCTGGGACACTTGTCTCAGCTGATCCGTCCGGCCTGAAATGGTTGCTGACGGTGTTTGTTTTAAGGTTCTGGCCTCTCAGGTGTGGATGCTCGGTGACGTTAAGAGCGTTCAGAGTCGGTCTGACGTGTCAAATGTCCTGCGTCCTCGTCCTCGTCCTCCGCCCTCAGCGGACTGAGTTCAGAGGTTAGAGGGCGGAGCTCACCAGGCGCTGCACTGGCTGCCGTGGCTGCTGACGGACTGACAGTTGCTGTAGCGCTTCTTGACGATCATGCTGATGTAGGCCTTCATGAGTTTGGCGATGTCCATGACCTGCAGAGGAGAGGAAGAGGAGTGAGAACAGAGTTCATGCTTGGAGATTAAAGGCTGCGCTCTCATTGGATTATCTGCACGCTCTTCTCGACGGGTGAGGGGGTGAGTATGAGCTGCTGACTAACACGCATCAGAACTTCCCTTCACTTATTTCTGTGTGTACGAACCATTTGCGTTTCGAACACCAGCTCTCGGCCCTCCACGGCGATCTTGTAGGCGTTGGGCAGCGGCGCTCCGAAGGAGAGAATCTGTTCGTACGGGAAAACCTCCAGAGGCCACGGCTCCCCTCGCTTGTACACCGATATGGCCTCCCGGCTCACCCCCAACCACAGCTCAGAGGGGAACGCTCCGTCCCGACACTAAACGACAAGCAGAAACAAACATGGCGGCTCTGAGGTCTGATCGGACCGACTGACAGGAAAGGACTTGTGCTGGTAATTATGTCCGATACGACGCTCGTTTGAGCGCGATGATGAAAAGTGGACAATAAAGATTTGAAGTGCAGCGTGCTCACCTCCACGTTGAACAGCGTGGACCCGTACCCCTGCCACTCCTTCACCAGAGTCATGTATTTGACCATGGCCTGTTCCTGGTTCATCCCCTGCAGCTTCTTCCACTTGTCCATCACGCTGGTCCTCACCGCCGCCGCCTCCTCCCTCATCCACGCCTCCAGGCTGTTCTCCTCCTCCAGCTTCTGCCGACTCAGCGAGCCGCTCCTAAAGCTCCGCCTCAGCGTTCCCTCCAGGAAGCTCGAGCGTTTCCTCTCCGACGTTCCCGAGCGGTCCGCCACCGAGCCGGCGCCCGGAGCGAACGTCTTGGCCGAGTTCTGCACCCGGGCCCGCAGCCGCGCCATGGGGAACACCTGGGACATTTCAGGGACGCTGACCTGGGAGCTGTGATCGCCCAGGAGGTACTGAAGTCTCAGGGCAGCCAGGAACTGAAGGGTCTCCTCAGGGGCCGGATACTGACCGCGAATGACGGCCTCGTGGGCCTGCAGGCGTGAGAAAGAAGAAGAACGACCGCCTCAGTGAGGAAACCATGTTTTACAGTTACGCATCTGTCAACACCTAAAAACAGCCACAGTGATCTAAACCAGGAGCCAGGATCAGGTTTCAGCTTGCTTCTTGAAAAACATCCGGCTCAGTACAAAGCCGTGATGACGTCTCGACTGACTTCACAAACAGCGAGGTCACGTTAATGAAACGAGACCGGACACAAATCTGTTCTTTAAAATAGTTTAAGCAGAAATAATGCATCAACAAAAACTAAATAGCTTTGGGATTTGCACAGAATAAGGCCTGTGAGGATGCTTCAGGACGTTTTCAGACCAAACACAGGAGGTGTGAGCTCAGGGTCCTCGTGTGAGTCACCTGCTCGAACATGAAGGCGAACTCCACGCTGTCTCTGGGAACGTTGTCCGTGTCCAAGAAGCAGTAGAGCTTGAAGTAAAACTTCCAGCCGGTGTTCTGTTCGTCCGCGCTGGCCGAGAGCCTGGAGAGCAGAGAGCGAGTTAATGACGACTGGAGGACACACACACACACACACACACACTCACACACACACACGCTCACGCGGTGACGCTTACTTCTCGAACTTGGCGAGGACGTCGGCCACCACCGTGCGGCTCTCGATGGCTTTCTCTGTGGTGTCGTTGTGTTCGAACAGAGCAAACATGTTCCTGCTGTCCTCCATGGCCAGACCGCGGATCAGCTTCTCCACCACCTGACACACACACACACACACACACACACACACACACACACGCACGCACGCACGCACACACACACACACACACACACACGCACACACACACACACAGATACAAACTGCCTTTAATCCACAGGTGTTTAGAGATCAAACAACGAGATTTTTGTACAGAAACGATCCATCGTGTATTTTTTTGTTGGTCACCTTTTCATACTTAAACACAGTGTTTGGTGTTTGCTTCCAAAGCGTGTGTGTGTTACCAAAAACACCCCTCAAAGGGGGACCACGGCTGGCCGCGTCACGCGTCAACCAACCAGATGTTTTCTTTGACTCTTTACGCCGCAGCAGCAGCTAGCTGAGGGGAAGCGGTTACCTCCTTCACTACACTCAGCATGTTTTAGGAAACAGGAAGTGATGCACGTTATTCAAAAGGAGAGCTGGCTGGGATTCGTAGGGCTGACTGATATCTGAGCTTTTAAAGACAAAAGTCTGATCAAAGAGTGCGTTAATGAGGTCGAGAATCGCTCCTGTAATCAGGCTGAATTAGCATCAGTCAGGTCGTGATGGGCTTCCTCAGCAGCGACGTCAAACGTGCTGAACACCCACCTCTCCGGCTGTCGTGTGCGAGTTGATGGTGATCTTGCAGGATCCTCCTCCATGACAGTGAACGGTGGTGCTCATGTCCTGCCGGGCCACGATGGAGCGGATCTCCTCCTGCGACGGGACGTTCTCCCTGGCTCGGGTCTTCCTCAGGGAGTCGAGGGCGAAGGCGGCGTAACGGTCCATCTCCGAGCCGGGGAAGAGCTCCCGAGTCCTGCGGAGAGAGCGATTCAGGCTGGTCAGAGGTCAGAGGTCAGAGGTCTCGTCGGCTTTTCTGGATTCCATCCATCTGCCGACGTGCAGTACCTCTTCAGGTGGAACTTGAGGTATCTGAGGATGCTCCTGGTCGGGACGAAGGTGCAGGACATGCAGGCCAGGATCTTCCAGCCGCAGAGGTTCCCGGGGCTGCCGGGCTGCGGCGGCCGCGTCGTCTGCTTGATCAGCTGGCAGAAGAGCTCGTCCCGCAGAGGTTTGAGCTCCTGGCCGGTCTGCAGGACGCCCTGGATGACGGGCACCGGGTCGGCCACGCCCTCCAGGTGCTGCAGAGAGCTGAACACTTTGAGGGCTTCGTCTTGCAGCGTCGTGTAGCTTCTGTTTCTCTGACCTGAACGGGAGAGTCCGGTTATACACAGCCCTTAAACGTGTCACAGAACACGTAGATTAAAAACACGAGAGAAAAACAGACGAACTGATGACAGGCATGACGGCTTTTAAACTGCGGCACCACGTAAGTAATGAGGGGAGTGAATTCCTGAATCTAAAGTTTGCACAAATTGTCGTGAAGAAAGCTAAAAATTCTCCAGGAGTTTCCGCGTTGACTCTCACCGCTGAGGTGGATGTCTCCGTAGGGCAGCGGCAGCAGCGGCGAGTGCAGCGGGTGGTGGCTGTAGCGCAGGATGGGGTTCCTCTTGTAGATCTGCTCCACCACCTCTGAGTTCAGACAGTTCTCCTGCAGATGATTGAACCATGATCTTTATTATGCCTCGCTGTCTTTTAGCTCCTGGTGGTCTCCACCACGTTCACACCGAGACGTTTCCTACCTTGACGTCCTGGATGAGCTGCTGGGTCGGCGTGTCGATGGGAGCTTTGGTGTCGATGACGTTCTGGATGGAGTTGGCCCAGCGCGTGGCCTCGTTCAGCAGCTTACAGTACAGACGGTACGAGTGTTTGCGGCCGTACACGATCACGTTCCAGTAGCCTGTAGGAGGGTAAAAAAAAGACATTTTGGCTCTCAGATAATCCTAACTCAGGACACAGAACGACAGGATGAAATCTGCTTGTCGTACCGGTCTCTTTGAAGACCTTCTCGTCGGGCTGAATCACCGAGCAGAGGCTGTTCAGCACCAGCGTTCCCAGCTTCAGGGCGTTACGCTCTGAGCTCTTATAGTAGTCCAGGGAATTGTGGGTAAGCAGGAACCAGCGCTTCTTCAGCTTCAGCGAGGCTTTGGTGCTGTTCTTCATCTCTTTGTGCAACCAGCCTGGTGGAAATGGAGAATCACACGTTTGTGTTACAGAAGGTTTTCCTTCAGCCTGACCAGCAGAAACCAGAGCTCCCAGTGTCGACGCTCCTCTCTGCAGTTCATCCTCTAGATTCTTTTCCAAAAGCTAAATGTTTTGATAAAAACCTGCATTTACATATTTATTTTCTGTTTTCCTGCTCCTTGCACTTACTCATTAAGACATTTCCTGTCACACCTTTAGGATTTAATGCTGTTTAAATTCAGAAAAATGCAGGTGCAGGCTGCCACTTCTGTGAACCACCATTTGAGAACTAACATTTAAAAATCATCTGACTGCATCAGCAATGCTTTCTCTCCTTCCTCTGCACTTTCCAGTCAAATGGATCCATAAATCACCCGTTTACATGACAAACTCACACTAACATTGTTCACATCTGTGTGTTTTTCTGCCTAAGTGCATTCTGGGACAGAGGCCAGGCCTCATCGTCACCTCGGATGATGAACTCCTGTCCGTCGACGCGGGTGTCTCCTTTGGAGCGCTGCAGCAGGGTGATCCAGTGGTGCATCTCCTCGGGCGTGTCGGCGTTGCACTGCAGCACACGGTTCGCCGTGATCATGACGAAGGAGTTTGGCCTGCGACCGTCCGGACACGCAGTTAACGGTGACGATAATAATGAGAAGACAGACGGATCAAACGCTGACTCATCAAACTCTAAAAATCATCAGCAGGCTGAAACTCCAACTACAGCCTGAAGCAATAAAGCGGAAATTCTTCATGTTGTGTTAATGCAGCGGCTCCACTTGTGAACATGTATAAAAGAGCAGCACCCCCTAGTGGCCGAGGTGAAAATAAAACAAATGACTTGATTCAGAACTTTGTGACTTTGCAGATCATTTCTGACAAACAGCGATCGGTGACAGAATGAAGAGCTTTAACTGAAGGACCCTTTGTGACTGTTTGTTGTTGTTGTTGTTGTTGTTGTGTGATGGTTTGATGAAGGGTCTCACCTCTCCGGATTATCTGACGCACAGACTGAATCGATCATTCCAACGTCCATCGTTCCCTGAGGAGACAACAAAGGATGCAGCTTTTCAAACACATATCCGTGTCCTGTCAGATGAACTCAAAGGACTTCAGCAGACAGAGCGAAGGCGGCTCTCATGAATCATCTAAAGGTGTGTTCAGACACGAGAACGGAAGCAGATCCGCTGAAATCAAAGAAAAGCTGCAGCAACATGAGCTCAGATGTGTTCAGTTTAACTGTTTTTGAAGCTGTTTGACTTCATGAGACCACAGTGATCAGTGCTGCCCATCGATGATCACAACTGCTTCATGGCAACATTTGGTCTGCAGGATTTTAAAACCACTGTGACGACAAACTTGACTGTTAAATTAACAGATTATCTCTGATTAGACTGACCTGATATCACAGGATTTATCAGTATAGTTTCATATTTTACAAGAGGTCCTCACGCCTGCAAGGATCCCTAAAATGTTTGATGTTAGATATTGAACCAGGCAGAAATCTGAGCTTCACTTTCACTGTTCAATCGTAGAGTTGATGATTACATGCTTTTAAGTTCTGGGAAGAAGATTTTGACTTTATCTTGTTGTTAAAGACACCATCTGGATTTTAGCAGTGAACTGAATGAATCACAGCTTAATGTTGAAGAAAGCTGCTACAACTCCATTTCCCAGAGTGCTTTGCTTTCCTCACGGCACTCACCACAGCATTCTGGGGGTTGGCCTGCTCGTCGTGCATCTCTCTGATCTCCTGTTCTGTAGAGCCGTGGACCTGACTCAGCACGCTGAACCACTGGCTGTAAGGACGGAGAGCAAATCATCCTCATCATCATCATCATCATCATCATCATCATCATCATCATCCTCATCCTCATCATCGTCATCCTCATCCTCATCATCATGTTAAGGTAATGACAGTGGACAGGACGCGTATGAAGGTGCAGATGGAAATAATTAAGTTCAAGGCAACACACGCACACGCGCACACGCACACACACACACACACACACACACACACACACACACACACACACACTGTTCATCTTCCTGTCAGGACAGACATATGGAGGAAGCAGACTGTCCCTCTGAGAGGAAATCGACCGGCACATCGAGCCCACGGCGACTCCTCCTCCTCCTCCTCCTCCTCCTCACTATGCTGAGAATGTGAGTGTGGGTTTCATCCTAACGGGAAAAAACTGGAAGGAGTCGCAGAGAGAGGAGGAGGTTATTTGTGCGACGCTCACCTGGCGTCCTCGGCGGACTCGGCGATCAGATGGTACGTCCTCTCCGGCATCACGATGTCGATTCCGTTCTCCTTGCCGGTGTTATCGATGATTTCTCTGCAGATCACAGAAACAAAAACAGGTGAGTGTCTCCTCCTGCTGACGGCCGTCCACTCACTTCAAACCTGTTATTATAAAGGCGACAGCTAGTGGCCATTAGAAGAACTGCACCCTGGTTACTGAGACGCTGTCTGACCTTTTCCTTTACTCTGAATCTCAGCCTGAGCTTAACACCTGATTACAATCCACTCACCTTTCCTCCATTTTTTTATTTCTTAGAGCATTTTTGTATTAACTTTGTCACGACTGTGTTTGTTCAGAGGAATAAAACACTGAACAGGTTTTTGAAGCTGTTAATACATTTACATGCTACATTCTATATGGAGAATCCAATCAGGAAGTGTTAGCAGCGCTAAAGCTGAGGTCATACTGATCACTGCGAGGTAGCTGAGTCCTTACTTGGCATTATGCATGTCCAGCACCCCCTTCATCTTCTCCTCGCCGTCGTTCTCAAAGTACATGAGCTTGCTCTGTCGCAGCACGAACCAGCGGCGCTTCCAGTTGCGGCGGGACAGCGTAGACGAGCCGCCCCCCTTCTTGTGCAGCCAGCCCTGCTTCAGAGCCTCCTGCTTGGCCCGAAACCACAGGAAGGTCTCGTCCTTGAGGACACACCAGCGCCGCTTCCACGTGTTCATCAGACCGCCTGCAGAGGAAAGGAAGAGATTTTATTCGTGTGTTCACGAGCTAAAATATGAAGGGCCAAGACTTTTTATGAAGGTACACATGTTCACCCTCAACTAGCTGCTTATTAGCATGCACATTAGTAGCATACTGGTTCTGTATTAGTCATTATGAAGCACTTATCAATGCCTTATTCTGTACGATTATATTCTACAACTACGAGGTCGTGTTGCACATGAACTACGAATGAAAGCTCTGTAAGACCGGCGGGAAGAAGGAAGGAAGAGCTCAAGGCTTGTTCTTCAACCTTCACTTTACCTCCTTTCAGAAGTGTGAGCACTGTGACGAAGCAGATACCTTTGATGTAGAGGAAGCTGTGGAAGTACGGGAGCGTGACGCAGCTGTAGACGGAGTCCCGCCGATACGACAGCTCGTCATCCGTGTCGAATCTGTCGAAGTCGTCCTCGCTGTCCTCAAACTGGAGTAACGAGAGCGGAAATGAGACATTCAAAGCAGCAAAGTTAGCATTGCTGAACGTACTCAGTGGCAGCAGTCGAAGTTACTGCCCCTCTGAGAAAATCTGATCCCGACTCACCGACGACTGAGCCCCCTCCGAGCTGAAGCGGTAAGCCCCTGAGCTGTTGTAGGTTCCTACAGAGCCACGGTAGTCTGGAGACCACTGGCCGCTGCGAGGGTTGGAGAAGGCCAAGCTGCCGCTGGACACGATGGCGCCCTCGTCGTAGTCGTCCTGGTCGTAGTCCGAATCCTCGTCCGGCGGTATGAGCTCCACCAGGTCGTCAGACTGGGCCTCGGATGAAGCCTGGGGGTAGGCCGAGTCCCCGCTGGAGGAGACGCTGTGGCAGACGGGGGGCACCGGCGGTAAAGGCAGCGGCTGGTGGAGCAGGGCGGTTGTGGGCAGGGGTGGGACCACGCCATCGTTGGCGTATGGATCTTCTTCAGACGAGTCATCACTCGTTCGGATCCCGCTTGTCCGCTGGCCGTCCGAGTGGCCGTGCTCACTCGGGTTCGGCGAGTCTTTGAAGGCTTCGTCGTCGGCCCCAAACCCTTCATCGACCTCTTCCTCGTCACTGCCTCTCCTCCGTCCGCCCTGTTTCTCCTTCTCGTCCCCTTCGCCGACTCCCAAGGAGCTCTCAATGTTCCTCACACACTCGTCGATCTCGTCGAAGTTCAGCGAGTCGAGGAACTGCTGCGCCGCCTTGCAGGCCTCGTCCTCCAGACGCCTGAGCTCCTGGTCCCGGAGGAGCTGCAGGCGGTTGAGGGAGGCCTCGGTCAGAGAGAGCTCCTGGCGCTCCTTCTGCCTCTGCAGCGACTGGATCTCCCGCTCCAGTCGCAGGATCTCCTCTACCTGAGACGCCTCGTGAGGACGGACCTCCTCCTCTTCAGACGCCTCCTCGACGGCCTCTGCTGACTCCTCCAACGCGCCCGGTGATGCTGCAGCTGCGACTGCAGGCTGAGGCAGAGCCAGAGAGGCTAACGCCTCAGAGCGACGCAGCTCGTCCAGTCGTCTGGCCTCCTCAGCCTGACGATGGAAGACAGACAAAAATTAGAAAACTGTCTGATGGAAGCAGTTTTAGGTCCAGCATCTGCACAAACAATGCTCAGTCTATGTCTTCTCTAAGATGGCAACCCAATCAAAAAAAGATCTCTAGATCTCAGCTTTCAGATTTTCAGGTCTCATTTTTCATGATTTTACTGCAGCGCTTCGCCTTCAGTTCCACAAAAATCCTGAAACAAGTTGATTTTGTTCAGGAAACAGGTTGAAATAATCTGCACAGGGAGAATGATGATTGTTTCATAAGAAAATGAAGACTTTTAACATCAAATCATCGAGAGAAATAATGCTAACGCTAACAATGAAATGCTAATAAAGTACATTTAGAAGAGCAGCCAGTTGCTTTTTGATCCAATCTAGTGCAGTAAGACAATAAACTGTAAGTACTGAAGGGACGTAAGATTTCATAGGAAACACTGACCTTCTTGAATATAACAGAGTGCAATATGAAAATGAATGCAGATGAAATAGAAAACGTAACGTGATTGTAATAATCATCGTACCTCTCTGCTGATCCTCTCGGCCTCCAGCTTCTGTCTCTCCCTGCAGACACAGACAGACAGACATCAGCTGGCCGAACAGATAAGATTTACTAAAACACGAGTAAATGCATTTCCCGTCTCACTGTGGCATTAAATTCCCATAAAACTCATCCAGAATACAGGTTGTAGAGGTCAGACCGGAATCCATCCAAACAACAATGAAGAGTATATACTGTATGAAACTGTGTGTGTGCTGGTGTTAAATGATTAGAAGTCATCTTTGTCTTTAATCTACATCCTGCTGCTTCAGCCACTGCAGCACAATAATAAAACAAAATGTGAAATAATAAGAAGGATAATGGTAATATAGGTTTCTGGATTTAATATTTATGGGCAGAACTGTATTCCTGATATTAGAGAGAAGACGCTGAAACAGCATTTAATCCATCATGAGGAGAAATCTGAGATATCAGCTGAGTGAGGGTCTTAACTGAAGTTTGAAAAAGGGGCTGTGGGTGAATCTGGACTCATGACCTCTGGATTTCTAAAATCTGCCTGCAGGCCAGCCCTCCTGGGACTTCCTGTTGACTTCTCTGTAGGTGGCGCTCTTGTCTTTATAACCTGAAAACAGCATAAGTGTGACGGCTGCTGCTCAGCAGAAACTGGGAAAAGGTTTATATAATTAGTACGACGCATACAAAAACCCCACTGGCTAATCCTTCCACTCGGCGAGCCCACCTCTCCATCTCCTCCTCCATCCTCCTGCGGCGCTCCTCCTCCCTCCTCCTCCTCTCCTCCAGCAGCCGGCTGTAGGCCCGGCGGGCCAGCTGGCCTCGCACGCGTTTCTGGAAGGTGAGCGCTGCCCGGCGGAGGAGCAGGAACCTCCTCCTCCAGTAGAAAGCCCGGTAGTTCTTCTGAATGACCACAATGCACTGCAGCAGCTTCCTGTACTGCTTCCTGTGTGCGAGACGCCATCAACAATCAACAAGAATGAACATGAAAAGCGTCTCTGCGAAGGCGTCCGCGGCGCCTGCTGAGGTCGTACCTGGCCATGTAGCCCATGACGTGCGCCTGGATGATCATGGCCGCCTTCAGCACCTCCATCTCCCTCTGCTTCTCCAGACGATGCTCCAGAGACTCCCGCAGAAACACCTGAGAGAGGAGGAGAGGAGGCGCGGGGAGCGAGGAGGTGAGACACAGAAGGATATGAATGAATCACGACTGTTACTCTCTGACTGTTTTCAGATTCAACTGTTACAGACGAAGACTTCAAATTAAAAATGTGCACCAACAGATAAAAGGAAGTCATTAGAGAACTCCTTAAAGAAGGAGAAGGGGGGAGGATGAGGAGGTGTCAGGTGAAGATCAATGACAGGACACTGCTCTTCTTCATTTCTCCACTTTTCGTTTTGCTCTGAGCTGACGTGAAGGTTTACGTTCCACCTTCGTTAAAGCAGCTCCTTTCCTGAGCGGCAGCTGATGATGACCGCGATCAATAATCAATCTGTCGATTCGTCGGACGAATCGTTCGGCGCAGAAACGTCATGAAATAGTGGAAAATGTCAAGAACGAGAATCCTGAGTCTGCGAAGCTAAAGCGGGAGAACGTCTGACTTTCACGACTTCAACACAACTCGTTAATTAACTAATGGACAATTTGCACTAATCTCAAATATCACCATAAAAAGGCAAAGAATGGAATAAGTCCCGTATTCTTCCTCTTTATTATCATTTATTTAATTGATATTTATGGCTAATTTCTTCAGTTTTGACTTTCAGAAATGTTCCAGGACTACGAGCACGTTTGTCTGAACCATTTTTCCCAGTTTTGTGGCTAAACAGGCACAGTGAGAGGCGGAGAAGGAGGATTAACAAGTCCTCTCGTTCGACTCGCAGCCTCTGAACGCAGCGCGTCCACGCTGGATTACACACACATTATGAATTTACAAGTGAACAGAATCAAAGAGAGACAGCCCCTCCTTTTTCTGCAACATCACCGTTTAACAAACGCTCCTTCCCAGAAAAACAATCGAAGCCGACACAAATCAAACCCAGACCCTCCTCTCCTTTTGTTGGCGCTGCTAAAGACCACAGATTACTGCAGCCAGTGATGTCTCTGTGAAAAGACACATCTTACAGGCACTTAGTCCAGCTGCCTGTTGTAGGAGACAGGCTGTCCTCCATTGATAGAGGAGCTGGGCCCACCGAGGGACGCCGGGGGTTAATCCGATTAGGGAGGGAGGAAAATGAGATATGGGACGTGGTCTCAGGCAACAGAGACGGTGGGGAAATGTCACGGTGCTACGGGGATACAGGAGAGCAGGCTGTGTGTGTGTGAGAGTGTGTGTGTGTGTGTGTGTGTGTGTGTGTGTGTTGGCGGCAGAATGACAGAGTGTTGAATCCTCCGCGGTGAAGCACTAATGAGATTTTCGGGAGGAAATGTAAACTCGGGGTGATTTGGACGTCACTGACAAGCAGGTTAATTAACGGGGAAACATGCGGTACATGCTCCTGCACGTGCACACGCACACACGCACACACACACACACACACACACACGCCAGTGTCAGGCTGGAGAAGCCTTTGCGACTGTGTAAAGCATCCGAGCAGATTAAAACGCCTCATAAATGAAACACATTACAAATAAAAGTGTGTGGCCACAGAGGCTGGTGCAGGAGAATGGTAACCAAGCTTAGCCACCAGAAGCTAACGGTCATATCAGACCAGATAAGACAGAAAGGGAGGTCAAAATACAACATTTCCCTCTAAATGAAATCTAAAGCAATGACTGCAGAGTGCATTAAAGTACAGACATGTGCATCCTTCCTCTGGCTGCCTTTAAAACCTGGCTGTTTGTCAACATGTGATTTGTACACAACACAATATTCTACATGTCTTGTGCATCATTTTTTAAGCATATCCCCAAAATTCAGGCTGTTAAACCTTCGTTCTGTGGCTTTGAACAAAGTTCGGCCGCTCAGCATGAGCTCACACCAGCCGACCCACTGACGGGAAACTTTGACCAGTACACAGATTTTACACACTCAAACACACACACTTGCTCAAATGTACACACATAAAATAAAGGGTCAGCCTTGTGAGGACCGGGTCTTTGTGAGTCCACACAATGCGTGATCAGATTTATGTCTGCACAACACACACAAGCAAACACTTCTTTAAAAGACAACACACACACACACGCACGCACACACCCTCCTTTTATTAAACGCTTGCAGCATGAATCACACATGCTCACAAAGTGCTGTATGTGTTCGAGCGCACACATTTGCATTCCACTGAATTGAACAGCTAATCCCTTTTAATCATTACTATGCTAATTAGTGCAACAAAAGCCGCACTAAGCCTCAGCGCACTTTTGATTCTTGCTGCTGGGGCCTTCAGGGAGCGCCGCTCGCCGTGACGGGTCAGGCCCGTGGAGAGAACAGGACCCGGGGAGCGGCGAGCAGAGCCACATCACTTCCAGGAAATTAAGTTTGAGGCCGTAAAAAAAAACAAAAAACAACTGGCGGACAATAGTCAGGACATGTGCCGACTGAAAGGAGCTGGAGGCCGGCTCGATGTAAATCTCACTGCGAGAGGCGGCGGACAAAGTGGACGAATCCCTCTGAGGGACATAGAGCTGATTTAAAGGTTTACAGCAGCAGGAGCGTCCGTGCTCTGCAGACGGCTTTCAGGTGAGGCGACACACCACATTTCAGACGAGCCTGCAAGTCAAAAACTTGTGTGTTCTGAGCAGCTTTTACCCAGAGGACAGAACAAAAAGGGGCCACTGACTCTTAGATGGTCAATGGTGGCTTTTCATTGCTGCCCTGTGGCAACACACCCAGCGTCCTCCTAACATGCAGGTGCACTGAGAACATGAAAACCCCGAGAAGAGACGGAGACTGGCAGAGTTTTTACACCTCCACCCTTCACACTCCAATATAAAACATTCAGATCCATTTATAATGGAGCTCCTGAACGCTGTCCACAGTCTCTGAGATGCTCCTGAGCCTCTGTATTAAATCACGTGATTTAACCCTGTGATGGTCTCATGCTGACTGGTTTTCATAAATGTATTATTGTACTGTACTTTTAAGCCAGAAGTGGGAAGCTGGCTATTCATGAAACCAAGGTGGTAACTCATGCGTCTACAACAGCTGTCCACTGGAGCGGCTTCTGGCTGGGCTGGTCATTAGCTTCCGAGGCTAGTAACTAGCATGCCAAGGCTAACATCCACTGGAGCGGCTTCTGGCTCGGCTGGTCATTAGCACACAGAGCTGCTTTTGGCTGGGATATAACCTCTACCCACTTCTCAGCAGTCTCAATGCTGTCTGTTACCCAGTGCCATACACTTTTAAGCAATATGTCCACTATTTTTCTTTTGTTTTACTTCGCGAGCTCAATATTTTCTGTGACATTTGGTCATTTTTATTTCATCACTCTGGGAACACTTGTTTTACCCGACAGCTGCGGTCTTGACTCAGTTCAGTTTCTTGTGGTATCATTGGTCCAGGACATCCACACACACACACACACACACACACACACACACACACACACACACACACACACACACACACACACACACACACACACTAATGACCATCCTTCCATCCACCCACACATACTGTACAAGCATCCTCCACTGCTGTCACCTCTTGCAGCATCACATGGTCATGCTGTGTTTAGGGATCTGTGTCCCCCATCTGTCATTTCCCCACGGCGCACACATGCACGCACACGCACACGCACACGCACACACACACACACACACACACACACACACACACACACACACACACACACACACACAGAGTATTCTTTCTGATCTGGTGTAGTGGAAGCACAGAGCAATAGACCGAGGGGGTGAAGACTGGATCCAATAACTGTTGGATTCCACGCTTCAGGTGCTCTGGACTTCAATTATTCATGATCACACACACACACACACACACACACACACACACACACACACACACACACTCAAAGCCTGCAGTCAGGAGGTCTGCAGGTACCTGAGCTCTGGAATGGATTCATCGAGCTGGATTTGTACGACGCATGAAGCCAAATTAAGCCTTGAGGGGAGCAGAGTGCAGCCAAAATGGATTGGTGTTCCCCAGCGGCAGAGTAAGTCCAAATCCAGTCATACTGGTGTCAACAGGGAGAATACGATGAGCCGCTGTGAGCCGGCGGCAGAGCGTACGGCGGGACATTCAGGGGCTCAGGGTTTGACAGGAAAAAGTCAATTATACTGTAGAAGACTGAGCGGAAGGGATGCAATTCACTGACGTTTCACAGGAAATGCAAATGTGTGGGGAAGCAGTTTGTGAAACCTAAATGATCTGAGTTCTACAAGGAAAAGGTAAAACCTCATTTCTGCACCGTTTTCCCAGAATGCTTCACTCTTTCTACACATCACTGTGTTCAAGACTCGGCCTGCCTCTAAAAACACCTTCATTCTGCCGCGATGATGAAGACGCACCATGTGAATACTGTTAATCTTCACCGAGGCCCTGGTCAGACCTTCATGGTCAGGGTCCATGTTTACTTCTCAGAGGGGAGCTGACTGTGGTCAGGTGCAATAAAAGCATCACAAACAGAACATGGAGGCGTCAGGTCAGGGCGGGTATCAAAGCAAAGGACACCTGTCCTCACCTTGGTCTTTCCCAGCTGCCACTCTGCACTGCTGCTGTCGTACAGGTGCAGCAGCTGGACGCAGCTCCCTCTGGGGTCATCTGGCAGCATCACGCCCCGCATCAACACCTTGTACCTGAAGAGGCAAGGATCCTGTTTTAATATGACGAATTCAAAGAGCATGAGGCGTCTCCACGGGTTTGACTGTTAATGATCACAGCATGACATTTTTTAGAAACACTGATTTAGAAAATGAGAGAGTTTCATCAGACATAACTATCCACACCTGTGAAGAACATATGAGTTTATGTAAAGTAACATATGACTGAGATGATGGACTTGGCGCAGAGACACACCTGGAGCAGAAGTCCTGGAAAGGTCTCCTGATGGGGAAGCCGATGCGCCGAATCTTGACGGTCTCCAGCATGCCAGAATATCTGAGCTGGTT
The DNA here is from genome assembly GCA_037975065.1 of Chaetodon trifasciatus. Taxonomy (NCBI): domain Eukaryota; kingdom Metazoa; phylum Chordata; class Actinopteri; order Chaetodontiformes; family Chaetodontidae; genus Chaetodon; species Chaetodon trifasciatus. The sequence continues at coordinate 854,378 of JBBMOE010000094.1, read as the reverse complement.
CAGAACCAACGTCTGGTCGAACTGGTCAGGCATCTGGAGGCACAATTTAGGACAAACGTGAAACCGCTAGCTAAACGTTGAGCGAGAAAAACATCACGGAAATCAATCAAGTTTGTCTGCAACTAAGAAAACACTCGAAGCTTTTGGTTAGTAGTTGTTAGTCTTCGTAGCTTTAAACTTATTTCCATGTTTAATAGACGAGAATACATCGCACATCTTTTGGTGATATCAGTGAAAATGTGTAATGGGAGGCCAACGAGCGGCTTCCTGCAGCAGCAGCTGAGGATTTTCATCCCGTGAGCACAGAAAACTTCAAACACTTTCATTAGTGCTGCTCTGCACTTCAGTCCAGTCGATCTTACAACACTGTTTTAACAGTATTGACTATCCGGGATGCCGTACACCATGTGATCATCCAGCACGCTGTGTGACGTAGGTGTCGTGTTTTCACAGCTGTGGTGATTGATTTTGGATTCTGACTCTATTCCTGTTAGAGAGCTGGTGGAAAACACTGAGCACTGATGGTACACAGGATCCAAGAAAAAACTCCTTATTGCTGTTCGGTCCTGAGCCGGTGGGGGCGGTGGGTTTAACAGAGCTTATCTGATGCAAACAGTCAAATATGTTTTAAGAGAACGCTAAATATCTGCATAAAAATCTCCTGTTGCAGCTTTTTAAATTCCACTGAGCGCTGAACCAGCCAAACTACGTCATGTGACGTCTGTGAGCCACACCCCACGCCCGTCCCTTTAAACTTCCACACATGTACAGACCTTCACATACGTAACGCCGCACGGCACTCATCCATCATTCAACTCTGAACTCGGACTCTGAAGCGCGTACGACAGCAGCAGCCGGCAGCAAATCAAAACCCTCCAAAAAACACACTTGGCATTGAGATGCCGTTATTACGTACAGAAGTGCATTCAGTGAAAGCCATTTTCCCGGGGAACCCTGTCACCCTGTAACCTCCGTGGGCGTAGGGGGGCTCAGAATAAGAGGATGCTTTCATGCCCACTCGTAATGTCCCCTTTATTCAGCGCCCATCTCCCCTGATAGCCCATTGATGGCCCATTTGAGCTGCTGAGATGAAGGGAGGCCAACTCACCACCAGATCTTGACTGAGTGATTGAATGGCGCCCTTTAACTGCCACCGGCCGCAGAGGGACTTCATTAACATAACTCACATTTGCATGCGGCCGGGCTGCGGCGCACAAAGCTGAGCGGTGTCAGGAAGCTGCCCTCTGCCCCCCCTCCCCGTTTTCTATCTATCGTTTCCTTTTCTGCTCAGATCCTGGCTGCTTCTGGGATGTCAACGGCCGCTCTTTCTGGGAGGCTCTGACCAACTTGGTGAATGGAATCGTTCCTTCTTTCATCCTCTGAAATGTGGAGAAGTTTCATGCTGCTTTTGTCATGTTGAGAGAGAGTAAAAAAAATCTGCAGCCAAAGAGACTTCACTGCTTCCTCACCTCATCTGTGTCACGATCGATCCCATAAAGGTCCATCTTATTCACCATATCTAATGATGAGCAAGCTAAAGTTTCCTGAAGTCAGGCCGAATGGCTCAAACTGAGACCACCACTGAATCCCTGCAGAGAAAAACCCTCCTGGGTCTGACACAGAATAATGCTCTTCTAGAAAGTCAGAGAAAATGACAGAAATCCTTCCACATCTGGTCGACCTGTGCACCCATCCATCAGCGTCTGAGGTCTTTTCTACCTTTGCAGCAAAGCGCTGATTGTGTTCATTTCAACACGCCGCAGATACTCGAGTACAGTTTGGTCTGACTGCTCTGCTGAGCCCAACAATCAATCACAGGACAACAACAGAGATTTAAATCAGCATCTCGATCATCTCAGGCCTCGACGGGGGCCTGACAACAATAGCCTGAGGGGTAAACTCAGAGTCTTTCTCAGCCCAACTTCCCTGCTAAAAGGCTCGGAGCTCAGGCTATTCAACAGGACAAAAGGGGGGCGTGGCGGTCCGCTCCCGAGGGGGTTGGGAACCGGCGGGGGAGACACGGAAGCCAACCGAGCTCAGGATGAGCCACCCGTCCTTCAGTAAGAAGGTGGATCATCCTGAGTCTTCTTCATTTAATCCTGTTTCATTCTGTGTGTGATTTTCAGCAAATAGTCCAACGATTCTCCGTGGAGCTCTGCGGCTCGTGCAGGCGACCGTGCCCGCTGTGCAGCCGTGTGACGCTTGGACAGTTAAACGGCAGCTCGTGGCTGCAGAGCAAGAAAACTTCCTTCCTTCTGTTTATCAAACCAATGGCATCTAATAAAGGTCATGTCAGTGACAGTTAATGCTTTGTACTCACATTTCTCTGGTTAAAGGTTTTTATGAAAGGTTAACTACTTTACTACAACTACGCTGAACGTTTGGTCAGAGGCCGTCTCATGTTACCGGCCGTGATGCACAGACGGTGGACACAGGGACGGTTAGGTTGTCCTGACCACTCACATTAGATCTCCGCTGCTGTCTAAACGCTTTAATCCAGATCCTCTGTGGCTCCGGTACAGTTACTGTCATGTTGTAGTTGCACTTCAGTGGCAGCGACAGATAATTGGTCACGACCCAGAAAGCATTAAATGAACTGGTCTCATTTCCTCAGACGACCTTTGGTGAATCCACTTTTATCTTTTCCACATCAAACATTTTCTGCCACTGACTGTATTCAGAATGCCAACTTTAAGAGTATTTTTTTCCCAAATTATTGGTTCAAGCTACCTATAAAATCACAATGTCCAAAAATCCAATGCTACATCTTCTCACTGCTTAAACTGTCTGAACAGTCTGAAACACCAAATTCACGACCATGTTAAGAAAGCAAAGCCGGAACCAGAGAACATTTGGCAGGTTTGACTGAAGCGCCAACATTTGATTGTTCTACCTGTGAAGCTGAAAGCACTGGAAGACTTTCCCTCTCCGTAAGCGTCAACATTCTTGCTTTAAACTGGACTAAGAGCATCGAGAGCTCCTAAAGCTCTGTTTCTTTGTCAGAGGTCTCGTTTGCTTCTGGGCGCTCAGCTCTGAATGTGGGAGCCAGCAGGGATTATCACTCAGCGCTCAGCAGGAACTCCTTCACTGAGTTTTGGGGAATCCCTGGAACAATGTTTCCCCTCATAGACGGGTAGAAATCCAACCTAAATCCCTGACCCTGCTGGCTTTAAGCCTGACCCGGACTGGATGAGGATTCTTGTGTTTTTAAATTCCTCAAAAACGTCACTGACCCAAAGGAAACCTGCAGAGGTAGTGCTACTAAACCAGTAAACACAGATTGTGGACAATTAAGCTGCTAAGAAAACTGCCTCCAGCTTCTTCTTGAATAAGAACATCAGACAGACTGAACCACACAGCAGGTCAGTATCAAGACGCCAAGCTGGCCTTTTAAACAGAGCAGCATGCAGCTGTGGTCTACGAGGAAACAAACACTTTTCCAACAGTTGTTCTTTCAATGGATCAATTAGTGGGTTAGTCTACAAAATGTGCAGCCCGAAGCGATCGCCTTCAGACTGCTAGTGCTGCCTGAACAGCAGTCAAGGCAAAGCAGCAAACGTGCACCTGAGGATGCACCTGGCGTGACAGAGCGCTTCGCTGAGGGACGCGACCGACATTATTTCCCATCTCAGCATCACAAAGCTCGATTTCAGCGAGGAAATGTAAGAGTCGACTTTCTCTTCATCATTGTGTCATTGACCAAACAGCCTCCTCTTCAGCTCCGCCGTGCTTTGCCTTCAAAGCTCGATCATAACACTCGTCATGCGCTGACAGAGCGTCGGTTTGCAGGCTCCGTCTCAAGTTTAATGTGTTTTCTTTCTTCTTGAAATTCAGCGTGGATCATTTTGGCTCTGAAACCTTCAAGTCCAATTAACAAGAGGACAAGCAGGAAAGTTCAGAGGGCCTGTCCGCTCGCCCGAGCGTGGACGCAGACATTACACAGACATAAGGACAGCCGTGGGACTCATTCCTGTTGTTGAAGTGATTAAGAAACAAGGTTTTTTGATGGGCAGTAAAACGACATGCGTTATGCTCACCGTTTTCTTTAATATCTAAAATATAATTTCATTTTCAGATGGAGAGAATCTGCAAAGCATCTGAGAACACAGATGAGCAGCTTTTCCGCCCTTAGTGCTGAACCTAAATGCAGCAGTGCAGACATTGATTCAGACTGTTCTTAACAGCTGCTGTGTCTGCGTCCAAAAATCCAAAGTGACAGAGGAGGAGAGGTGGAAACGAATCATTCAAAAACACCTTGAAGTACGCATGTTTGACAAAATGACTTCTGTTTTCTTTCAGTTCTGCTGCAAGCATCGACTTCACCTCCATGTCACTGATCACCCTTTAGCAGCAGACGCCACTTCTTCAGTGGAAAGACCCTAAACTTGAAGTCAAACTGCCTGAGGAGCCTGAAATGAAGAGAAACCGGCTTCGAGCAGCTGTCGTGAAGCTCAACACAAACCGCTGCATCTCGCCTCATTCCACCGCACCGAAACCCTCCTCCTGACATTAAACAAGCACGCTGTGCAACACGCGCGCTCTTGAACGCACCGCTCCCCATGGAAAACATGCATCAGGTCTCACCGTGCATCGCCGCTTCGCCTCCTTCAGGGTCCGTCAGATCGCAGACGAACGGAAAACGACGGAAAACTTCCCGAAGCCGCCGTCTATCAGCGCACTGACCGGCTCGCACACACACACAGACACACACACACACACACACTCTGCCACCACGGAGTCAAACAAAGGCTTTCAAAGCCTCAACTCCACTCCCCTTTTGTGAGGAGAGGGAGGGCCCTGGTTGCCATGGCGATGCGTCTCCTGCTGAGGCTAATTTGTGCGGCCACTTGTAGGGCCTGACAGAGTGTGTGTGTGTGTGTGTGTGTGTGTGTGTGTGTGTGAGCAGGCTGTTTACATTCAAACGCGGTGGTGACTGCCGTTTGCACTGGTCTGATGAACTGGTGTGATGCTGCCTCAGACTGGCTGAACTGGTGTCATGTGTGATCTTCAGAACAGTGGAACAAACGCACACAGAGGCACATTATTCTATAGGTCAATATCTGAAAAGCATTGCAGTAAATACTGTGGCATTGATTATGAGACCCTGATGGGACGCTGCTGATCCAAATGTCCGTTGTCATAATGTGCCATTCTGCAGACTGGTCTGGTTTTGCTCTCGGAGGTTAAGATAAGCGGATACGACGCTCCAGCACTGTTAGATTTGAGGGTGTTTTACAGAGTTTCTTCTGTTGTGGATGTGTGTGGGAAAAAAGTCTTCATGCTGGTGATCTGTGCTGGTTTTTGGACTCTTCTCTGTCCACTCAGGATTGCCATGTAAACCAGTCAGAGCCCAGCTTTCATTCAGCTGTTATTATAACGTTTAAAAACCTTCAACGACCACTGAAACTTCACTTTCTTCAGGAGCTGTGTTTGTTTTTATACACGTGATCTGTCGCACGGGGCTGTTAGCATGCTAGCATTAGCATACCACGACCAGCCGCATACAAAGGTGTACTCTGGCGTACTCACGGCGTGCAGTTTGAAGCGTGAAGCCGTCTTATTTGCAGACAGATTGAGGAGAACGGGCGAGTTTCAGCTGACAACTGACAGTGAGAACAGACGTGTGTGTGTGTGTGTGTGTGACTGTATGGAAAGCAGTTTGTTCTACAGACACAAAAACACACAATGTGCTGTCAATACAGGTCCAGTCCTACCAAACACAAGAACAAAAACCAGTAGACCAGCCTCCAGTAAGCTGTTATTACTGTCAAAATGCACACACACACACACACACAGACACACACACACACACACACACACGCACAAACACATGCACACACACACACACACAGAAGGATGGCGTTGCTGTGGAGATGGCTGACTGCATTTGATGAGCATAGATGATGAAGATGACAGCTTTTTATGAGCGACTGAGCGTGTGTGTGTGAGTGTGTGTGTGTGTGTGTGTGTGTGTGTGTCTGAGCTGTTACGCCTGACACACACAAAGGAAAACGTCTGTAAGTGACTTCTGCCTGCTGATCATCCTTCAGTCCAAACTGAACTGGTTTATCTCCTCTAATCCAAACTGGTTGAGTGTTTCAGTGCTCATGTTTGATGGGAGGCAGAGAGGAAAGCTTTAGGCAGCCTGTGCGTGGACGCAGGCTGATTCACCTGCCAGCCTCCTGTGTCTGTGCTTCATGCACGTGTGTGTGTGTGTGTGTGTGTGTGTGTGTGTGTGTGTGTGTGTGTATCCTAGCTTTATTTACAGCCAACAGTCTGTCCACACTATTATGCGTCCAGTCAATATATTGATATTTCCACAGAGGCTCCACTTACCATCTGCAGGGGTCCCTGGGCCCCGCACACGTTTTCAACACGCCGTTACATCACTGCACCCAGACCAGCCGCCGGTCAGTCAGTTTATCAGAGCGTTTGTCTCTGCTCGCTTCCAAAACCTTCTGAACGTCAGAGAAGAGAAAGAGCCGAGCTGAAGCTGACTCTCCACCGTCTCTGACACCTGCTCAGAGTCAAACAGGCCTCTCAGGGGCTTTGAGGGGCCACGTGCCGCTCCGCCCTGACCCTTGTTTCCCCTGGGGCGGCCCCCCGCCTCCCTCCCTCACTACATTAAGCCCCATTCAAAAGTCATCATCCAGCCTTGTTTATCAGAGTCCAGACGGTCGCGTTTCGCCTCATAAAAACACGCCGGCTGTCCAGCTGGCGTCCCAGAGGACGACAGAGATACCCACGGTGCCGTCTTATCTACGCATCTACGGATCTATAGCTTATCTGTGCATCTGTTATCTACTTGAAAAGTCTTCTGACCTCCTCCTTTTTAAGTGGTGAACAACTGTATTCTTGTTGTTTTCACCCCGAACTGATAACGAATGAAGATGAACTTCATCTGGAAACATTCAGAGTGTTTCATTAAGAACTGAACGGTCTTAAATGGTCTCCTACTGATGTGTGAATGCTGTAAATGAACTCTGTGTGTGTGTGTGTGTGTGTGTGTGTGTGTGTGTGATTTTTCTGTGTGACCATGTGTTAACCTCTCTGTTTGAAGATAACGCATCTTAACTGTTGAAATAAAGATTGGATGAAAAATAAGCTCTTTTTCAACTGAAACTCTTCTTACATTTACAGGTTTGCTCCTCAGTTATACTCATAACTCAAACACACACACACACACACACACACAGTGGCATGGACATACAGGGGGTGGACAGAATAACATGAACACCTGGCAGCATGATCTTATTCCACGGCCGAGCTGTAACCCTCTGAATCGGTTGCCGGTCAGAAAGAGGCTTCACGCCGCCTGAAAACCACCTCAGCTGTACTGGTTTCACACATTTTCTACTTGGACTTCCTGGTTTGCTGGTGTCAGTGTGAATAATTTGTAACTCCTAAAAACAGAAAATGAACTGTACTGGGAACAGAAGTCTTGGCTCACAGACTCCCACTGCTCACCAGCAGCAGCCTTTCACAGCGACGGCTTCATCACAATCACACCGAACACCACAAATGTCAGCACGCTCAGTCAGCTCATCACTGCTTCTGCCCGACAACAAATCCTCTGGAAGTAAACCGTCACTGCTGACCAGCCGTGGGAACTATCAATAACTACTGACATCAGCAATCAATAGCAGCCAGTCCATGTTGATTGTACTTCGCCTTAAACTCGACACATCTGACGTCTGCAGTCATGCTGATGATGAGGCATCCAGACAGCCATCGATGAGACGCTGATCTAAGAATAGTCCGGCCAATCAGCTCGTCAATACGTCGTTTCAAACCGCAGACTGCGGACCAACATGTGAGGGCGCCGAGAGGACTCTTTATAATGTTACCACAGAGGCAGTAGACTGAGCTGTGCTGTGCGTCGGGGGGTTAAAGTTACATTCACCTCAGTGGATTAACAGAAGTTAAACACTATATTCTGTCAATGTGGACCGTCACTGCGCAGACCCTGAATCCCACCTCTCTTTTCTCTATCTTTGTGTACATTACGGCCACATTCTCCACTGCTGCAGCCTGTTGCTAGGCACCCTGGGGTCAAAGGGCACCCAAAGGGCCAGACGCTCCTCATTCCTGTCTGCGGCGGGCCGGCGGGGGAGGACTGTGGGACTATCGAATGACAAACGATTCACACACTCTGTGATACTCCGACATCCCGGCCTGCTGACAGCGTGTGTGTGTGTGTGTGTGTGTGTGTGTGTGTGTGTTCATCAGCTCTCACCTTGTGTGTGTTGGGTTTGATGCATCGGATGAAATACGGGTTAGAGGTGCTGAGTGTGGCCATCAGGGAGTGCAAAGAGTCCTGCAACAACACAAACACTTCTAGTGTTACTACTAGTATTACTATGAGTACTGCTATTGCTTCAACTACAACTGCTGCTAATACGATAATACTGTGAGTACTAATAGCTCTACTACTTCTACTCAGAGCAGAGGTAACACTACACCTACTTTTACTAGCATGACTACTAATATTTTTCCAGGAAAAGGTACTACTATTACTACTACTACTACTGCTACTACTACTACTGATAGTACAGCTGCACTAAACACCTAATACTACTATTACTGGTACGAACTGTTAGTATCATTTGTCAACGTTGTTGCTTTGTGTTACTGGAACTACGACTGAAACTGCAGTAATTCTACTACTACTTTACTTCACCCGTATTACTACAGTAACAACTACAACTACTGCTACTTCTATGGTTACTACAACCACTTAAGAAAACTGTTATTTCTAAGTATTTGCTGGTTAGTTATTGCTATATGTACAATGCTGTCACTAGTACTACAACTTCTACTCCTACAACAATCACATCTACTGCTGCTCGTGCGACAACTGCTACTACCACCATAACTACTAGTTACTGCTCATTACTACAACTCACACAACTTTAATAAGTAGTAATCTAAAGACTGCTACTTGTACTTTTACAATGATTACACATCTTGTGATTACTGCTAACAATACAACAGTTACTACCACTGGTGTTACTGACTCTACTGTTGCAGTACCACTGCTGCTAACAGCTACTACTGCCAATGCTACTACTACTACTACTACTGTTAGCGACAGAACTAGTGAACGATGAACAGCGTGGGTTTCTGCGTAGCTTTTAGTGAAGATCAGCGAGCTGCGCTGTGTAGTCCATCGTGGTATTCAGCACGTTACTGAGGAAGACTCTGCAGTCAACACGCCGCTCATCTGGGACTCACCTTGAACTGGGAGCTGACGGTGGGCCGTCTGTGCTTGGAGCTGCTCTTCAGGGTGTCCTGTTTGTTTCGGCTCAAAACGTGTTCGAACAGATCGTAGACAAAGTCCAACCTGACAAACAGAGAGACGCAGTCAGAGCACATGAGCGAACATGGATGCAGCAAAGCACAGCGCAGGAGCTCCAGGACTCAACAGTAAGAGCAGTATATATACATAAAATACGTATGAATACAGTAGATATACACGGACAATAGCTGACTGATGATGCACCATTAGTGTTCATTTAAATCTATTCTAACTTCATGAAACTTTATTCTCACAGAGGACAAATCAATCAATGTTGTATTCAAGCCTGGTTATTATAAAACCACACTTGTGTGTCCAACAAAGACAAGAAATCATTTGTACTTCTCAGGTTTGATTGCTGCTTGACAAAAATAGCTTTGAAAAAAGGTGCCGACTGTGAACAATGAACAGATTTGACCAGGTGGGACTGCAGAAGTGTGCAGGGGACTCGGATTATAATTAACTTGTTCTGAAACAGTGTTCAATGTGTTGATTTGTAATGGTGCAGTTTGTAAAAGGAAAGCTGTGCCATGAATTCTCAGTCAGACACAGACCAGCATGGCACTTAGCAAACACTTAGCATTAGCACAGCGGAGAGGAAGATGAAGAAAAGGCAGACACGCTGCAGCCTACCTGCTCTCCCTCAGCAGGTTGAGGATGTCGTCTCTGAAAGTGTCTCTGTTCTTCTCCAGCATCCCTCTCACATCGTACACCACCTGAAACAAGCCACAAGGGGGCGTCAGCGAGTCTTATGGAAACAAGGAAAACCAGCAGCACCTGGACGGGAGCTCTTCTTTGTGGCTCCTCAGTTTAATCAGCTGATCAGTTTTAAATGGTTTGTACAGAAATTGGTAACAAAGAGAAGAAGGAGAAGAAGAAGAAGAAGAAGAAGAAGAAGAAGAAGAAGAAGCGGTCACATCTGTTATGTTTTTCCATGTTCTCTTATTCAAAACTTTGCTAAAACATGAGCACAGATTTCAGGGTCTCACCTCTCCTGCATAGTGCTTGACTCCAAAGTAGTGAACAGCAACACGAGGCTTCACGTAGAAAGGGTTTTTCTGCATGAAGAGAGGAAACCGCTCAAACACACGTGACGAACACGGAGCTGCGTTAAACTTTACAGACAAAACAACGCACGTCATTGTTATCATACGACATTATTTCAGACGCTGGTGTTTTTCCTGTGATGACAAAGAGAGTGTTAACAGCGGCCTCGTGTCGTCTGTGCATATTTTTAAGGCTACACTGGATTAACTGGAGTTTAATCCATCGACACACAGGCTGATAACGGTGTCCACCAAGCAAACGTTTGTTGCAATGGATGCTGAAATAATCTGCCTGGTTTAGTGGAGCTGAGGCAGCTTTTCAAGACCTCTTAAGTGAAATCTAAACTGAATAAATAAATGGTGGAAAGGCCGTACTGAGTGCTGGCTGTGGAGCTTCTCCAGCAGGGTGTCGTCTGTGGCTTTAGGGAAGTGACTCTCCTCATTCATCAGTGCCAGGAGCCCCAGTTTCTATGGAAAGACAGAAGGACCATTATCAACATGATCACATCTGTTTTTACTTTGTCTGTTCTGATCTCAGTTGTTGTTTTTCAATGATAAGATCAACATCTCTTATGTGACTGTAATATATTTCTGTTCCCTCTCGTGAAGCACCACCGCGTGCTGCCAGCATCTCAGTATCATCATCCTGCTTCTCCTGACGTACCTTCTCGACCAGATCCAGACACTCGCTGTTGTCGATCCAGTTGATGTCAACCCAAACCAGGCCTTCTCTGCAGGAAGCAGCCGGGAAGAGCAAACGAGAGGTTCAGAGACGTTTGACAACAGCGAGAGAAGAAGTGGAGCAGAGGGAAGGTTTCATGTGTTTTTGGCCCAACAATCACCTCATTACTTTAAACAAGTTTCATTTTTAGGGGAAACCCTCACGTGGACGGTAGGAAACTCTACGGTCAGGATTTCCGGCTAACAGCATAATATTCTCATACTGTGCAACCCAAAAACATCAAACCAAGAGGACAAACAGCCGAGACAGTTTCGGGGTCTGCAGACAAAGCTGTGGAGTGTCGGTGGAGGTCTGGACGGCCTTCAGGCCGATGATCTCATCAGCCGTGTTTTGTAAACTCTGAGAAACATCAGGTAATCATTTGGTGGGAGCGTGCAGACTGCCTTCGCTCGGGGAGCAGATATGAAATGATGTTTTGTGTTTGTGTGAAATCGCTCTTGGCAGACGGTCTGCAGAGTCCTGATTTCCAGCGAGCTTCGCCAACGCAGAGCAGAGCCTGGGCCCAACAGGCTGCTAACGGCGCGTTTGACTAAAACTTACTTAACTCACAACATGTTCAGTCTGGAAACGTTGATTTTATGCGAGACAATAAACACCTTCGCTGTTTTAAACTTGACAAAAAACAGCTGACATCCCTGAACTATGAACTACAAATAACCAAACAAAGAATAATTCTTACAGGTTAAAACTCAAACTGGCTGGTAGGTGTTACGTTTGAGCTATACTGATTATTTTGGGGGGAAATATTAAATTCATAAGCCTACAAAGCACAAAATGAAGGTGTCTGATACACAGATGGCCTACAGCCCTCTAAATAAACTTTGTGGGCTAACAGCTAATAGCATCTACACTCAGACTTTAAAGGCAACTTTCTGGCTGAAGCCATGAATTCATTTGGAATTGCAGAGAAACACCAGACGACATGAAGACAAACAAAACCATCCACCTACTTGTTGTATTCAAGCTGCTCCAGGGAGAAAATGTGCTTGTTAAAATACTCCTGAAGCTTCTCGTTTGCATAGTTGATGTTGAACTGCTCAAAGCGGTTGACCTGTGGGGAGCAAAATTAAGCAGATATGAGAGGCAGAAACACAGACGGAGAGTTAACGAGGTGAAAAACAAAGAACCCCTGAGGAGTGTTTACCGACTGCTTGATTAACAATTAAAAAATGATTAAAAGACGCAGGAGAGGGGAGAAGAAAGGTCATACTGTTGAGTTTAATTGTGTGATGGATTGGAATTTAACTTATTCAATTAAATCCAAAAAAACTCATTTATCCTTCACATCAAACGCAGCTACAAAGCTCTGCAGCTCATCTTCTCCTCGACCGTCAGATGTTTCGGTTTTAGTTGACGTTTGGTGACTAACGTGTTTGTCTTAACACACCTCAAAGTTCTCGAATCCAAAGATGTCCAGGATGCTGATGGACTTGAAGTCTTCTCTGCCCCTGATGCGGATGTTGAGCTTGCGGATGATCCAGTTGAAACACTGAGAATAAAGTGCCATGGCCATGGAGTCTCTGGAGTCGACGGCCTGCAGACCAGCAGCGACACACACACACACACACACACACACACACACACACGTTCTGAGGGCCAGCGCTGACTGAAGGTCAGTCAGAGTCAAAAGACGTAATCTAGCCCAGTTTTACTGACCTGCTCCACAGTGAGCGGCGTGGAGATCTCCTCGCCCCTGAGGATCATGGACCGATGGGTCAGGACCTCGGCCAGCTGATCCGAGTTCAGCCCCAGGAGGTCAGACGTCCGGCTGAGAGCTGCTGACCAGAGGAACGCACAAACCACACGGTCAGAGATTTCAGAGATGTTTGGCCTGAAATCACCATTTTAAAACTCGTTCGCTAAAGATTTTGTTTCACATTTGTTTTCATCGCCTTCCAAAACGACACACTGGATAAACAACTTTTTCTGAAGTACACAAACGTGTACTCTTGTATTCTGAAATTATATTTCTAATAAAGTAAAGCACTTTTTGACCCAATCATAATAGTTTGTCACTTTGCTCCTGACAAACAGTCGCCATAACTCTGATGGCCACTAGAGGTCCTCGTCAGGTTAGTGAAGGTCATTTTAGGCCTCTGGACAAATAAGTGTCACTGATGCTGGAAGCTGGAAAACACTGACAGCGACGGTGAAGGAGACTGAGGAGGAGGAATCTCTGAACGTGAGGAGAAACTCTCAGACCTGATTTGGAGGAGACCTGCGCTCCTCCGGCCGTCATGAACTCGATGTTCCCGGCGTGGAGGATCCCGGCCAGGAGGCGCAGGATCTCCCCGATGTTCTCCTCTGTGAACTGCATCGTTCGCATGGAATTCTGGGAAGCACAAACACAGAAAAGAAGCTGAAGGAAACCTGGAGTCTCGCTGCAGGCGGAGGATTCCTCTCAGGCTGATTAGCCTGAGTAGCCTTAAATGAGTGAAGGCAGAGGATGTGTGACTGTACAGGTACACGACTCAGTGGTAAAGCTGCTGCGTCCTGCGTACCAGAACGTCCTGGAAAGTGCCGTTGTCGTTGATTGTCTTGTCCGCGAGGCAGCTGGACTGTCTCAGGTAATGGTAGCTGTCAGGGTGGGTCAACCCGAACGCCTCTGCAGCAACACAGACAAGCGCACACAGTGATTTTACAGCCACGTAACGTGTCACATTATGGTTTACTATCTTTACGCTGTTCCTCTCTCCTGCGTGCGCCACGTAACAGCTCTAAATTCTGCCGTTACCACAGAAAAATAATCAGAAAAGGGTCCTTTCATATCACTTCTCTGTATTTTCCTATCAAGTTGAGTTGAGGGTGACTTGCCTCTCTGCTGGCTGTTGGTTCCTGCTAACAGGGCGTAGAAGATGTGGTAGTTTCTCTCTCCTGGGTTCTGCCGGACCACTCGGTTCTGCAGGCAAAGACGAGCACTGCTGTTAAGAGCTCATACTGAGATCAACACAAGCTCAGTCTTACAGTGGCACTCCAATCAGAACATGTATATTATGAGCATCAAATGCTAATCTAATATTCTAATAACTAATCTAATGTAATAACTCACCTTTTCTAAGAGGTCTGTGGTCAGAAAAGTGTTGGTCAAGGCACAAAACCGATGGAGACTTCTGCTGACGCGAAGCAAATGCAGCCACACTGCGTAGCCAGCTAGTTCATGCTAACATCTCAGCTACAAGCTAAACAGGCTAGTTAGCTAACCATCTGGGTTGTGCGTGTCGTACTTTCATCTACACGAGCAAACAGCAGGCTGGACATGGACTGCACTGTCGAGCCGCCCCTCTCCGCCTGTGATCCTCAAGCTTTTCATGAAGGATCCATAATTCTGATAGAAAATGAAGCTCCACCTGGTCCATGGCCTCCCGCCTGTCGTTACTTATTTAAAGGATACAGTCAACGATTCTGCCGCCCTGGATGTTCCCCTTCTGGCTGAAATGCAGCTGGACAAACTTCCCGAAGCGGCTGGAGTTGTTGTTGTAGACCGTCTTGGCGTTTCCAAAGGCCTCCATGATCGGACTGTGGAGTGAAGAACGGGCTCGTTAACCAGGCGGCAAACGGCACCTCACCTAAAACAGGAAACCACTGCTATGATCTACCTGCTCTCCAGCAGCGCCTCCTCCACGTGAGACGTCCTGTCTCTGGACGAAACCTCCAGGGAGTGCTGGCTCATGCACGACAGGAACTTCAGGATCAGCTTGGTGCTTTCTGTTTTCCCTGCGCCGCTCTCTCCACTGAGGGGGAAAAGCACACGAGCGGTGAGAGCGCTAATCTGAGTCTGAGGCAGCAACACCTTTCAAAGACGTCCAGAAACACCTGTTTGGATCATTTCACAGGTAAACAGCTTCACTGGTAACAGGTGAGAGGATCATGACTGGGTATGAAAGGGGCATTCTGGAAAGGCTCAGGTTCACCACTTTGTGAACAACACATAAGCTCTGGGACACAGTTTGTTTGTAAATGACTGATTCTGTTTTTATTTATGTTTTACAGAGTTCAGACGTGTTTGGAATCAGGGCTGTTTATTGGCTGAAAGCTGGCTGAGCAGTGACTTCAGAGGCGACATCTTATGACGGATGTTTGACCTCCGCTGGTCAAAACATGTCAAGACTGTGGGTCTCAATGTAAGGACACACTCTGCCTGCAGGTTAAAACTCACGTTTACTCTCAACTGACTGTGTCACACACACAGCTGAGGGCATCATGGGAAATGTCCCACAACGCAACCACTAGATGGCGCACTGCACTGTGCTAATTAGCTGTGAGCTGACTGTCATCACTGTCTTTGATTCCTGCCTGTGACTGACATCCAGGATGCAACACACACACACACACACACACACACACACAATCAGTCAGTCAGTTAAATGACCTGAATGAACAAATATTGGGCAAAGAAATGAAGCCTTTCTCTAGAATGACCTTTTGTTTGTGAGCCATTAAAAGCAACAAAGAATATTAATGTAGAGAAAAAATCACCATGAATAAACTTCGGTCACATCCTGTTTTTTCCAGCGAGCGGCAGACGGGGTGAACGCAGCGCGATGCTCGAGGGAAGCATGAACCTGGCAACCCGCAGCCACAGACTGAGGCTCACCTTAATTATTAACCTGTAAACTCATTACACTGACGCTGAGGAGCCCCAAAAAACACACGAATCAACGCAGACAGGACTCTTCACAGCAGAACCAAACACACCAAGACCTTCAGAAGACGCCGGCCATTAACATTAACAACGACTACAACAAAGGCTCCGTCGACCTTCTCTGTACGAATAAAGGTTAGAGGTGTTCGTAAAGTGAAAAGCAGAAAGTGATGACTTCTTTTTCCAGTTCGCTTGAAGTGAAGAGGCATTGAAGTACAATAAAGTGAAGCAAATACATCACTGCAGACCACAGACAGGTGATCAAAACTCATCAACGCCGTGAAACACTGAAACCATGAACGCCCCACGTTGGACCAACCACGTGAACGTACAGGACGGTGACGGTGTGACGTTTTATTAGAGTTCAAAGAGCTGCAGCGGATTAGTTGACTGACAGGTTCATCAGCAAATATCTTAATAAATGTCTCTCTTTGAGAAACTGTTCGAGCAGAAATCTCAAATATTTGCAGCTTTCAGCTTCTCCAAAGCGAGGAGTTGCTGCTTTTTTGTCTTGTGTGAGACTTAATGGTGCAAAGTGCACACGAGAGGCTTGCTTCATACTGACTGTATGAGCGAGCAGCACATGGGTGGACTACATTACAGCATGTCCTCCTCCTGGGGCGTTCCGGTGGTTCAGAGGCCCGAGGTGCATACCATACAGTCACGCCACTGTGAAAAACATCCAGCCTTTCCTCTATCGCCGTCTCTCACCGCTGCAAACTAATCTAATAAAGCAGAAATGTTCCCCGTTTCCTTCCAGTTCAGAGAGGGATTTCAGCCTTAGAGCCAGTTGGAGATGATTAGACGGTCAAACTCAAACACGATGAAGAAACCTTGAATTGAGTTCAATCTAAACCGAAGCTGCAGAGCAGCAGATTTCTGTCCGAGATTTGAACATCCACCTGAAGATTCTTAGTTTTTAGTCTCAACTATGAAAGCAGGACAACGAACCCTCTGCAGACCACCATCAGTGAACACGGAGCCTCTTCTATTCATTGTGCCATAACTCTACTTTATGTTTGGTCTGGTTTAAAACTGCTTCATGTGTAACTGGTGCTGTAAACTTAACATAACTGCGTCTGAACAGGAAACACATTCATCTTCATCATTTATCTCTTGGACAGCACTTTGAGGAAGGCGGCCTGCTTTCGCCTTGTTTTGTAAATAAAGCTGAACTTGAATGTCAGGCGTCAGCGGCGACCGCCGTCGGTCGTACCCGTCGAGTCGACGGCACATTCCTGATGGACAGAAAACAGGACTGAGATAATGTAAACCCTCAGGGTGTCTGGCCACAGCTCGAGACATGGCCACGTCGCACATGTGGACAGACGTCATGACAGGACGGACAGCGGTTCAGACGGACGCTCCACGTGAGACAGTCCAGCCAGAGATGGTTCAGGCCATTAGCTTCTCTGAAAGCTGCTGTCTGAAGCCTTTTTAAACATCAGGTGGTCGTGATTCTGCTGCTGCAAACTGAGACCCCCCCTCAGTGGACAAGATAAACACCTCCCCTCACTCCAAAACGTGCGTCCTTCATTTGAACTTCTGTAAAACAACAAAAGAGAAGCAAAGTTTTGACCTTTCACTCATAACTGAGGTTTTCACTACTTCTCCTTTTTATTCATGTGACTTGCTTGTGTTGTATTTCGTCCTTCCTGTGACACCTGATGTCTTTCTGCTCCCTCCATTTCCAAAATCGCTCATTGCGGCATTAATTTATGTTTGAGAAAAGCAGTGAAAGACGTCGCCACAGCCGACGGTCTCTAAGTAACACAGAGAGCTGTACCGAGCTGAGTGCTGGGCTGCTCTTCATCACAGCTGAAGACAAACAGTGAATTCACACACATCTCCAGATCTCTCCGGCGGCTCCTTCCTGCAGTGGGTCAAACTTTCTTAAAGGGATTGGATCTTACTTTAAAGGGCTTGGTGTGTGTGACTCATTTAAATGGCTTAGACTACGCTGATGGCCAAATGTGAAAGGGCTCGCTAAATGTAACTCATTTAAAAGACCTCTGGCTGCATGCCAATTACCCAAACTAGGACACACACACACGCACACACACACACACACACACACACACACACACACACACACACACAGCTAAGCAGCACCCTGCCTTTGTACTAATCCCTGGCTCTCCACATGCAGTTGCCACCCAAGGTAAACCCCCCACAGGCAGGAAGGAGGACTGAGCGCGTTGGACAAACTGCCCTCGCCGCTCTGGACCTCACCCAGGCCTTTTGTACCGAGGAGCAGAGCTGTGCTGAAGACTGAAAGAGTCTCTGCAGGGACGAGAGGCTGAGACTGAAAGAGATGTCAATCATCGGGTACGGAGTCTCCTGAAAGGGAAATGATCTCACCAAACTACCTGCCTGTTTAAAGAAGAAAAATAACTGGGGAGCTAACTCGAGCTTTCCAACGACATGAATCACTTTGGGGAAGACCTGGTTTTTCATTCAGAGACACCAAAAGGTTGTTTACGCCTGTCCAACGCTTCAATTCATCGCACAAAAGGTGGGTCAGAGAGGACGGCTGGACAGGTAAAGAAGAGCAGAGTGAATCATGAAGTCAAAGGAAAAGGAAGCTGATTATCAGGCTGCAGCGGAGCCTGAGTCCAGCTGAGTCTAAGATGTCCAAAAGGGCCACCGTACAGAGGATCAACAACATGTTCTTTTCTACAGACCAGCGTCTTCACGCACATCCCTCCTGAAGGACCTCCACTGGCTTCCTGCCCCACAGTGGACTCAATTCAAGGTCCTTCTCCTCACCACCGCGCTGATGTCCGCAGCCTCCTGTCCACACCATCAGGACCGAGCCTGGACACCGCCTTTTTTAAAATTCTTCTTTTCATTCTTCGTGCAGCCTCACGGAGCTGCTCCTGTGGCGTCAGGCCTGTGTTCTTGTTAAAGAGAGACTTTCAGACTGCAGCATAAAAACCGCTGACTGTGTGTGGTCTGTCTACCAAACCACAAGAATTCAGTGCGACCTGTGCATCGTGAAGAAAGAAAACAAACTCTTTTGCTTTCAGGCGCTCGTCCTCGCTCATGGACGACTGTAGCGCGAAACAGATCGGCTCTAACTTACGTGAAGCAATAAATCACACAAAAACAAAAACCAAGAAAAGCTCAGGTTTAAAAAAACTGCTCCTCTCACATCTTACACCTAAAACCAACATACGTGTCCTTCCCATCATGCTCTCCTTCTTTGCTGACATTCCTTCCTTTGGTCACAGTTAGTCACATTATTAATCTGACCCGCGGTGCAGGTGATGCAGATAAATCCTGCCAAATCCCCGGAGAATACCTCTCAGGTATGTCTGCGCAGGGCTCTGCTGCGGGGCGCCAGTGACCCCGGATGCCTGAGTAATAAACGAGGCTGGAGAGCCTTGAGTTTGACCTCACGTCCACCTCTGGGGTCAGGGGGGCAGGGACGCTCTGCTGGGTCGGGGGCTGTTGGCTGTGCAGGGTAACAGCTTTGTAATTTAATCAAATCTGGGCTGTTTGGACACAAGTCAGCAGTAAAAACAAGATCAACCCTAAAATCTTGATTTTCATGAATGAAAAAGTCTTTGAAAGGTTGAGACAACCCCAGCGTCCGTCCTGATAATCAGACTCTTCAATGATCAGACACCCTGGCCCTTAATCCAGCCCCTCAGTTCACCCTCTGTCTGAAACACGCTGCTTTAGCTCCGGTCTCTGGAGTCTCTCGGAGTGTCAGTGAGGTCCAGCACTGGTCCAGCATTGTGTGGAAACAGGACGGACAGGACAAAGACAAAGCGTAAAATGTTGTATGCTGGAGCGTTAAGATTCCCATCACTGCAACAAAAACAGGTGAAAACCAGTAAAAAGAGAGCAGAGCAAACGCACAGAAGCAGCTAACAACAGCGTGTGTCCAGCAGAAAATCTGCCATGTGGCACTTCCTGTGTGCCATGAAGGTTTGGAGGTTTCAAAGCACTTCTTCGTTGGTGGTTAAGAATGAGTTCCTGCTGAACACATGGGCGAAAAACACATGGGGGGGGGGGGGGGGGGTTCCATTAAAATCATGTGGTTTGACGCAGGCAGGTATCTGCATCAGTGAAAACACCAAGTGGCACTCATGAGCATTAATGAGCAGATGCCATGTGTTAGAGCTGCTTTCTTCCTCTTCCTCCTCTTCCTCCTCTTCCTCCTCCTCCTCCTCACCAGCTCCTGTTTCATTCACCTCCATCAGCCTGGATCTGATTACCCACAATCCCTAAATCCGACAAGAAAGCTTCCTGCCTCGCCTGAAAGTGCCAGCTTGCAATTTATAGCTCGTCTTCCTCTCTCTCACACACACACTCTCACACACACACACACACACACACACACACACACACACACACACACACACCATGAAGTGAGCCTTTCTCTGTATGGGTGGGGGTGCTGCCATGTTACATGTTTTACGAGGGTCCGCTGTGAGATGGCTTTGGTGTTTTCGGGGAAACAACAGGAGTGAGTGTGTGTGTGTGTGTGTGTGTGTGTGTGTGTGTGTGTGTGTGTGTGTGTCAGAGATCATTGTGAACCCGACCACGTACTGTGGCAGCTGGGCAGGACTTTGACTCAGCGTTAGTGATCCTCCACCCAAAATCTAACTTTAGGTATCAAACACACAAACTGGCTTGAAACGTGGCTGGAAAACGTTTTCTCTGCGTCAGTTTGCACATTTTAACTGTCACTGCACCTTCTGCAGCCTTCCTTTTTAATAAAAACATACGAGTTACACAAAAGAAGGAAAGATTTCAGCTCAATCTGAAGTTTCTTCAGAGCTTCCACACTTCATCCATCCAGTTCCATCTGCTGATGAAGACTGAGAGACGGAAGCTGCAACAAGTACTCAGCTGATCTTTTTTTAACCATTTTCTGACATTTCATAGACAAAATGCTAAATCGATACATGACATATTTAATTTAATGGTAAGTTCCATCATCAGATGTGGTTGAAAGCTTAGAAAAAGCTGGCGTGTGGATGTCTGAGTTAGGAGAATTTGGTCCCAGATGAATAAAATAAATCTGGCCATTTTTTGGAAAATTAGTCCACATCATCTAATAACTGACTGATCATGTTGCCTCCAGCGTTCAGGGTTCAGGTTTCAGAGCCTGAACCCTGAACCCTGAACCCTGAGCAGCCTCCGTCCTGATGTTGGCTCAGCAGTCAGACCACACAGCTGGGCAGCAGCCCTCAGGAAAAACACTTAGCGGTAAAAAAGTGAGTGTCACTGCTCCGCCCTGCCATCATTCACAGCCTCACACATCCGTCACCCACAGCGGACCGGAGGCAGCTCCAACATGGCTGCTTTCAAAGCTTCAGCACGGGTAATCAACGAGACTCAGACTCACAGATCCAAAAAGAAATATTTTCACAGTTTTAGGGAAGCTTTAGGGAAACTCTCTCTGGCTTTAGAGGACATCAGGTCCACTGAAGTCTGACAAGAAGATCAGTTCAGTTCAGATCATCGTGTGAAAATGGACCAAAGACCCAAATGAATCAACTTGTTAAACTAACTCCTCTGTGTCAGGAGACGTCTGCAGAGCATTTACACGCTTCGCCCCGCCTCACATTCGCTGTGTGGCAGCTCCACTGCTGCAGCTGGGAGTTTAGTGCCTTGCTCGAGGGCAACAATCAACAGCTAATTAAAAACTCTGCGGTACTAAGACCCCAATAAAAAGCAAAACCAAGGTTTAAAAGACACTCTCACTGGTTTGAGGTCAGAAAGAAGAGAAAGAAAAGTGACATTCAATCATCTTCTTAAGTTGATTTTTCATTAAAAACAATATTTCTGTCTTATTTTAACACTGTTTGACAAAATTCAGCCATGAATAAAGAAAAATGAGTTTATTTACTTCAAGAAGCCATGAAATGAATGAAACAGTTCTGCATTATAAAGACATTTCATGTGCAGCTGCTTATTCTGGGACTTGACGGCCTGCTTTATCAACATGAAAACCTTTAACTTAGTACTGCAGCTTCATAACCAGCTGAAGACGTCCTGAGTCACTTCCACAATGGGATGAAATGTTCAACCTCAAAATATCCTCAGAGATGCAAATACTCGGATTCAGAAGAGGATAATCAGCCCTTACAGTGTGTCATTTGCTCTATTCTAACAGACCGTCAGCCGTCAGGTTGTGTTTTAGTGGGACAGCAGGTCACGGCTGCGGCCTGTGGTTTGTCCTCTCTGGCCTTCATGTGCTGCTGCTGTCACGGAAAAACTCTGCAACCGAACTGGTGTTTGTCCTTTTCTTGAAGTTACAGATTCTGTGGTACATTAAGTGTTTTCATAAGCTCCAGGCCCTCGCGACAAGCTGAAAGTCTGTGGTGTAAACTGAAAAATGCAGAGAGTTCAAGAAAGAAATGCAAACCGGTAGCTTGAAAAGCAAGGAGAGATGAGACAGCTGGACCCCGGAGGGAAGAGCAGATCGACGGCAGCGCTGTGACGCTCGGGGCTTTCTCCTACGACAGTACGACATGTTTGTGTTTACGCCTCGCTGTGTGCGACGTGGTCACCAACATCCTGCCAGACAAAAGACTTTCTGTGCTCTGAGCAGACGAAGCTTGAACGCACACAGGAAACCAGGCACAGCTCACACAATGTGTTTACGTGTGTCAGTAAAGAGGCTCCTTAAACTGTTTTTACTGCGTATGAAGCTGCACATTAGGGCTCCTATCATAGTTTCAAAGCAGGACTAACATGTTCCAGGTTTCTAGAAACTTCATGTGACTGCAGAAAGCCGTCAGTGGCCCCTGAGTGATGCAGGGATGTTTCGGCTCGCGCACCACCTCCCTGAGGGCGTCAGCTGCTGATGCTGATGAGTCGACGCTTATGGCTGCAATAATAACAAGAAATCTCCTGTTTCATGTTGTTAGTTAGCCGTTAACAGTGAAAGCAAAGCCACTGTTCACTTTCTGCCTTCTCCACAAACTCAAAGCAGCTTACAGTTTGTTTTAAAGGGGACACATGTGTCTCATTACCCACAGCGCCAATGAACCCGGGCCGAACAGGGCTGTAAACTAATGCCAGCTAATTGTCAGAAAACTACAACAGTCGTGCCTGAAGCAGGTAGAGAGGTGCAGGGGAGGCGGTGAGCTCGCTGGTTTACCAATTCCCCAAATATTTGAGCCCGAACCCTTGAATGTCAGTAAACTCCACACTCATGTTTACCGTCCTGACATGGGGTCCTCTGCACCACCAGACAGGAGGCGGGAAAAGGTCTCTGCTGCTTACAAGACAGATTCCAGAAGTTTCCAAAATATTAGTGCGCTGCTTCTTGAAGAGGGAGGAGCAACGAGGGTGACGTAGTTAGGCTTTGGTACGTGGAGCTGCAGAGATGGACACTCCACTGTCTCATTTTTGGCATTCATGCTGATGAGTCGGACATATTTTGATGTAGAGCAGCTTTGCATTAATAATCTCACAGCAGTGCAGTACTACGGTGGGTGTAATAATGCACTGATCTGTGGTTACCATCACTGAGCAGGTATTAGCCACATGTGAGTTCTCTCTACTCAGGAATGAATAAAGTACACCGGTCATGTATTCAGGATACCTCGACCACCACGAACACAACAGCTCCCACAGAACGCTGTGACGTCCTCTGCATCCGCTCTTTGCTAAATCGGGGCCCAAATATTCTCCTGAATGCAAAAATAACTAACTCAGGGGGAAGAGAACGTCTCTGTCTGTCCCATGAAACAATGGAGCGACGGAGGATGTGAAAGTCGTCCAGCTCAAATTGAAGAGGAAGGATGTGAGGAAGGAAAGCAGTGGACAGAGGATAGACACAGTGTGTGTGTGTGTGTGTGTGTGTGTGTGTGTGTGTGTGTGTGTGTGTGTGTGTGTGTGTGTGTGGTGCCCTGTAGTCTCAGATCCTCAGAGCTGCAGCCAAACTGCCCAGGGAGCTGAAACTTGATCAAAGTGTTTGGCACACTGAGGGGAGAGCGATTAAACGAGCTGAAGACCACAGCAGTCTATTCAAACGGCCAATTAGAGGGCTCGATACAAGCTCTGATAAGAAAGGTACGCATATCCTGACTGGGCAGTCAGCGTTGGTAACTATCAGGAGGACGTGAAGACGAAGAAACTTCTGGCAATGGTAAAATACTTGCAGTTTTCCTACATCCTAGAGGCCGAACGTCCATCACTGCAGCTTTAAAGTTGGATGAATGTCAGCCTGGCTTCTGGAAGAGACCCCTACCTGATCAGGACACACTGGTTCTGTAGCCTCTTCCACAGCGAGCGGTAGCACTCGTTAGCGATGGCGAAGATGTGCGGGGAGATTTCGCCGAGGTGGTGCCGGCTGTACATCTCCACGGCCGGCCGGTCGTACAGGCCGGGGAGCAGCTGGTAAGGGTTCACCGCCGCCAGGATGGAGCCGATGTACGTCTGAGGATGAGGAGGGAGGAAGAGAAGTGTCAGAAATACAAACAACAGGGCGTATTCAGCACAGAACAGCAGAGACAGTATGATGAGAAGGACGTACAACCATTTTCACCTGGTGTGACATCATGTTAGCAACTGCACTGCTACACAGACCAGCAGGCAGGCAGAGAAAAACGGCAAAAAGATCTGATGTGCATGCATCAATTATATATGTGTTAGACAAGAGAGACGCTCGGACAAAAAAGTCAGAGCTTGAGTTTTTAAGGGTGAAAGACAACATGACATGACTACGCGGTATCCCAGACAGAAGTATGTTTACACAGACGTCGTTCTCCCTCTGAAATGAGTCCGTCGCTGGCAGTGATGGATGTCAATGAGCAGGACTGCTCTGTGGGAAGATGCGTGATGAAGCACAGTGTCCCTTCATGCTTCAGGGAAATGTGTTATTATTCTATAAAATGGACTGAAGTGAAAATGAAAGTCTGCATTTCAAAGCTGCAGCGGTTTGTAAAAACCCCTCTGATAACAAGCGTGATGACTCATCTCTGAACCTAAACGTCTTTCTTCGTCATCTAATGAGGGACGCTCACAGAAAACCATCTCTGCTGCCGTCACGGCTCAGGTGGAAGCAGACGGGCCAGAGGCAACACGTAATCTGATTTATCGGACAAAAGCAGAAGGTCATAAAACTCCTTTTAGAAGGTGGACAGCAGCAAACTCAACCAGCATCCCAACACGTGACCTCCGTAATTCACCAGCTCAGCTCAGCTCAGCAGCACTCCACACGTTTGACCTTTTGCTTTTATTTTCACCATCCTCCTCCACACTGCACATTTTCCAAACCAGCGTCACATTTCAAAGCTCAAACAAAAACAAACCAAAGCGCTGGAAGAGAAGCTCGTGCAGCCAGAAGGCGTCTTGGCAGCGGCTTCAGCGCTGCGGTGGTGACTAATGGATAAATAGGCGAGCTTGGAAAAAGGCAGCACATCAGCATTTATCTGTGAGAAAACAACTTGATTTCTTCCTCCGTTGGCCTCGGTTTGAAGAGCTGGAAAGGTTACGGCGTCGTCATGTGGGCTCTCAGAGCCGCTCAGGTCGAGCAGAGAAAGGCGACGCTGTCAGAAATACTCATCGTCATCGTCAGTGGAGACGGCTGGAGCAGTTACAAAGGTTAGAGAAGCACTAAGCTGTTTTTTTAACATCCACACGAGCACAAAAAAAAGGTGCTGTCAAAACCTGTAAAGTCTAACAGGACGCTTTCCATCCACTGCTACATCCAAAGAAAACAAACCTCTTACACTGGCTGCTCCTTCAAAATAAAACAGCAGAGGAAGAGTGAAGGTGATCCACAGGTTGGGGCTGTTACTAATGATTATTTTCCCCTAACGAGCATCTAACACAAGGACGACGTGTCCAAACTTCAGCCCTCTGGATTACAGTCCTGAACCTGGTGTCCTCTGAAAGGTAGCACTTTGGAGTTTACAATGAAGGCAACACACACCAGCAACATCTGGTGAGTAAAAGACTGAACAGGTCGACAGCCAATGACTCTGAAAATGACATATAGCAGCATCAGGGAGTAGCCTCGCTGCGACAGGCGAACCGAGCCGTCGTACGTCCAGACCTCTGTTTGAGACGGTTGCTGTTTCCTTTGGTTGAGGCAGCAAAACTACGTGGCTAGGTTCAGGAAAAGATCGTGGTTTGGGTTTAAATAAGTATGTTACTGTTGAGTAAGTCACACGGTCTCCTGGGTGAAAGTCCTGTATTTGTTGGAGCGTCCATCCACACGACCTTCCTCCACGTGTGGACTTTCTTGCTCTTTATACTAAATCACCTGACTTCCTCTTTTGCTCCTGTCATGATTAATACAGCCACTAGAGGTCGCCGTCTAACAATAAACGTAAATATGGGTTGCACAGACGAGCTACATGGCCATTTTTCTGGTGAGGACGAACTGGACAAACATCGGACACACATCTTAACACGCATCAACTCATAGCCCGTCATCCCATTCACAGCGGATCAGTTTCATAATATCACTTCTAAGTCTGATCTTCACGTTAGTCCTCATCACTTAACATACACAGAGGACATTCCTCGATGAGTCTTCTGAAGATGAGAACATCTTCGTCCATGCAGTCTGGACCGAGGGTGAAAATGTCATTAGAGCAGCGCACAGCGTTCCCATAAGCACGCATTAGGACGTGAGTGGCTGCTGCCTGGAGGGGGAGAAGGAATGCATTAAGGAGAGAGAGACAGAGAGAACAGGACATCTTGGTCTGCAGAGCATCTCCGTCTGCAGCCACATGGTTGGACTCTGTCTTATCCTGTTCATCTCCACTGGGCCTCACTGAGCAGAAAACACAAGACCGCAAACAGCGCTGCCAGTCACAGCGCAGTCAAGACCGTCAGCGTCTTGTTTTAGCCTGGCGGAGGTGTATTTCACACTGTTCTGACACTTTCCTCTTCATTCTGCCTGTTTTCCCAAAGTCAGACATCTTCTATGTAGCTATGTGCGTGGAGCTTCAAAGTATCAGACAAGCAGATCGATTCCTTATTACAGAGGTCAATCAGAAAGGTTTCCAACTACCTTTCAGCTTGGATGAAGAAGAGGGAAAATGTAAATGGCTCCTTCTGCCATGCCTGAGGTGAAACCGCGTTCAGTGCTCTGAAGTGGAGGACTCAAATTACAGCCATAATAAGGATAATTAGGGTAATGGGCATGCTGATGTATAGAGCATGGAGAGAAGAGAGAAAACCACCCTGCCAATGCAAAGTTTCAGCTGAGCAGGTTGGCCTGTTGTCGTCTCACCGGTACCTGAAACATGCCTGCAGAGCTGTTTTCATCATGAAAGCACTTTTTCATGGTATTTTTTTACAGCTTATTTCCAGAACTGCTTCGGGGTGAAGGGAGTGTGGGTGTATTTACCTTCATGTCTGTGTAAACACAAACAATGAAAGGTGACGGTTGATGGATAATTAACCCGCAGAGCAAACACACGCTGCTCGGTGTGTTTGCAGACTTTCACCTGAGGACACCTTCCTCAGCGTTCAGGTCACACCTTCATCACACTGCCATGACCATGTTTTGATCACATTACCTGACCCAAACAACAACAACGTCTCAGTCCCTCTCAGAACTTTCTGACTTCCTGCCTGTGGCTCTCAGCTCCAAGCCCATTGGTTCCTACTGAAAACTGTAGTTTTAAACAAATGGTAGTCAAACAGGAGGAAAGAGTGCATCTAATGGGTTCTTCATCACCTGACCGTGTTCCTCATTAAACGCCTCACGCTAAGCTCTCGGCCTACTGACTGACTGACCTACATCCAGCCTGGATGCAAATGCGACATTTGAATGGCAGTTGAGGGGACAGTATTTACATGCGGACATTGCTGCCTGTGCAAATGATCCAGCGGTGTGTGTGTGTGTGTGCTGTGCAGAGGCTCATAACTCAGCGTTTGTGTTATCTCTCAGACTGAGCGAGTGTAAACACAGCGCGGCAGCTCTCTGCTCAGGTTGACGTCCGCCTTCCGCCGGCAGTGTAAACAGTTTACAGTCGGACTGATCTCTGGCTCTGAGGCTCACGTGCATCACTCAGCTCGTCCTCTAAATGTCTTTGCAGTTGCTTACGTAGCGCCATGTAGTGTCTGAGTCCTTGTTTACAGTATCTGGTGAAAGTCGAGACCTGTAAAGAAACACGCCGCGACTCCAGGATCGTTTACTCGGCCGCTGTTAAACCTTTAACAGCCACCGCCCGGAGTTCTTCAGCAGACATGTTCAGAGCTCTTTCAGAGGTCTGACCGTGGATCAGATCAATACGGTGATAGGTAACTGCGGCGGTGAGTTTGCTGCAGAGTGAAAAACTTAAACGAGCTGTAATCTGAGTATCTTTGTGCAGGACGCAAAAGACATTTGAAGACTTCGCCTTCGGCTCGAGGAAACTGTGACGGCTGTTTCTCACCATGTTCTGACCTCATGATCAATCCAGATCCAGATCAGCAGATCAATTATGGAAAACAACCATTAGTTATGATCCCCTTTGCTCTGGTCTGAACTGTGGAATGACAGAGATGCATCTGTCTGGAGCTAATGCTAATGCTAATGCTAATGCTAATGCAACATTCTCATTGTTGATTGATTACCTGTGGGCTAACTGTTGTTTTACTTTCAAGCCTTTGGACTTGATGTGGACGTTTACTGGATTAATGGCCGTGTTGCACTTCCTCTGAACACTTTACATTCATCTTTCACTGGTGACACTCTTTGGCAACACCGTGCTTCAAGTCTGGAAAAAACAAACCTGACAGGCCTTTGAGACCTCCCTCTCATTTCAGACGAAGCTTGAAATGTCTGTGAAAATTCAAAGAATAAAATTAAAAACTGTACTACATTGAATTCAGAGCGGCCGACCTGCCACCCTGAACCTTCCCGCCAAGATAAACATTATTTGAGAAGTCACGTGTGCTTCAGCAGCAGTCTGGGGGGGTTCAGCTCACTCGAGGCGGTGAGTGTCGTTAAAGTAAAGAAAGAGGAGAAAGCTTCGGGTAAAGTCATGCCTGCCCTTAACTCCATGAATTGCAACCATTTGGACTCAATTAGATCCCCCCGTTGCTCCGTCCTGGTAACACTTTCCACCACAGCACCCTGGCTGAGAGCTAATTGGCTGTGACTCTCATCAGAAGCCCCCCTATTGGCTGATGTGATGACCCGCGGCCCCTCGTCCTCCATGTGTGGTGTCAGACGTTTCGGGGCCATACCACAGAGGTGACGTGAGAAACGTGATATCCACATTTACATCGTTTGTTTGAGGTATTTATGACGGCGGACTTACAGTTTTATGGCTGTGAGCCTTTCAATCACCAGCAAACAAGTTTTAAAAGGTTTTATACCAACAATTAACAACAGTTTGCAGCTCCACACAATTCAGATGAATCTTGTCTGAAGTGGAAACAGAGCCCAGGCGGCTCCTTTTATGTAATTTCTATAGAGTAAAAGTAGCAGGGGAAAAGACAAAAGATGAAAATTAGGCAGAATGAGTGGACGTGAATCAGATGACTCTCTAATGACAGCATTTTGTAAAAAAAAAGAAGAAAACAATGGTAATAAATTCTATAATATTCATGCCTATTCATTTGAAAATGTCGATTCAGGAGTGCCTAAATGTGACTCAGCACTCTGCTGCTGTGTTAAACATCACTCGCCTCAAACCTCAGCAGCTGTTCCAGGAGCAGCACGTTTGCCCGTATTCTGATTAAACCAGGAGGTTTTGGAAAACAGTGGACCAGCTGCAGGAGCGGTTCTCATGTTTGTTCCTTCCCACCATGAAAACCTTGTCACTCATTAATGGATCAGCAGTTCTTGAACGTAGCTGACCGCTCATCAAACGGACCTAAAGAGGATCGCAGTAACTGAAGCTACAGCCGCTTTCTGTTTACAGAGAGGCGTCAGCCGCCGCTGACGGTGTAACTGTAGAACGAAGGGAGGCACGCAGGCAGCCAGATCTGTCCAAAAAATAAGATCTCTGAGACAGAGCCAGATAAATGCGCTGAGAGGGAAATGAAGACCAGATGGAGAAAAAAAAGTGGAGGATCAGAAGCGAAAGCACTCGCCAACCTGCCTGACTGACGGCAGGAAATGTAAGAGAGGGGAGCAGGAGGGGATGCTGAGCCGTCACTGAGTTACCGTGTCACCAAGACTAACTCCTGCACGTTTGTTATAGCTGGCGATTAAAGCCGTCCTGAGCCACCGCTGAGGTTTCACATCGCTGTTGACGGAGTGGAAACCTCACATCTGCAAAAGCCGTTGGAGAGGGTAGAATATTTATCCTCTCAACGGTGCCCATTCACTTCTGAAGTGATGCAATGGCAGTTCTGACAGGTTTCCTGGGGACACGAAACCTTCCCAACACATAGTAAATTGTGGAACGTTTCGACTGAAGTTGTGGAAAAAAGAAATATTGTAAAACTCTGTTTTTGTTTCCTGAATGGAGGAGAGTTTTGTCTTACAGGGAGGAAGTAATGCTGCAGCACTGAGGGCCTGATATGAGGCCAAAGGAACAGTAACAGAGACGCACATGAGGTATTCTGTCAAATGTCCTTTTGTCTCTGTGGTCGATACTAGAACACAGTTATCAGCGCAGTATTTTGTGGTTATTGCACTTCATTCACTTTGTTCCCAGGGAAACTTTTCAACCTTAACACTGTAGTTTCAATGCAGCATGGAAAAGCTCTTAATTGGAGGTTTTGAGTTTCCGTTTTACAGTAAAACTGTGCAGCAGAAAGCAGTAGAGTATAACGGCCTTTTAAGCTGATATGTTGAGCAAACAGTTGCTTATTTACACATCCAGCAGTTATGGATGTCGTGTTTGTGTCGTCTGATGAATGTGAGTCCATCCTTCTCTCTCTTTCAGCTCTGTTTTTTCTCTCCATCAGCTCCTGACGGAGGTATCAGGCTCTCCGCTGTGTTCACCGGCTGCTCTCTAACTGCTGCTGGTAGCTGCTGAGCAGGTAGAACACAGCGGCTTTTTAAGGCTTCTTCTCTAGAAACAGCTTCCTGCTGTGGCTGGAAATGATGCTGCGAGAGCGGTGAGAATGAAACAAGTTCAGGGCCGGACAGATGAACAATGAGGTTCTCTGCAGGTTCAACAAGTGATGACGTTTCACACCGTTTTCACATTGTCAAGATCAATTATCGCCTCTTTAACGTCAACTAGTAGCTATATATGGACAGGAAACCCAAATTACACTATATCCAGGTGTTTGACCCCCATCTTTTTAAGTAAAAGTCTCTCAGCATCACTGACCAGTTGAGAGGCCTTAAATCTCAGCAAAGCCTTGTCTTTGTTTCGTCGTTACATTCATATAAACCAGCAGCAGAACGATCGGCGCTGTAACAGTCAGAGCTCTCACAACCAAACTGTAATCATCTGAGCCAAAAGTGATATGTCCACCAGACTCCAGACAAATCTGTTTTTCTGTTAGCAGGATACTTTAACAAATGGCAGATGGGCGAATGACTTCTTACCATAATTAACAAACCAAAAATTCTAAAAATGGTGCAAAACACTGCAGGAAACCACACACGCCATGAATTCTCTGCCTCATTCCACTAATACAGTCATTTCACATCTTCAAACACATTCCTCACAGAAAACACCTAACTTAAACCAATGGGACACAGGAAGTGACACACGCATGCAGTGTTTGTGTGTACGATGTACAGGAAATGACATGGGGGGGGGGGGGGTTGGCGAAGCGTGAAGCTCCGTTGGCTGGACGATCCTCCACATCTGACAGTAATCAGCAGTCAGAGCTGGATGAAACAGAAATGTCTCTTCCACACAGGCACACGCTCTGCTTCGAATGAGGACTAAAGTGGGTTTATGTTTCAGTGTGTCTACAGGAACGAGTGTGTGGTCTGTCAGAGTGTGTGTGTGTGTGTGTGTGTAAGGAGACATAACTACTGTGGGAGAAAAGCGTCATATAATCTAACTGAATGAAAGGAAACACTGCATCATCTGTATTTTCTTCAAATATTGGGACATTAATGTTGGACCAGACCAAAGCAAACGATTGTCCACAGTCTGCACATTAACCGCTCTGCTTTTAAAGAGCAAAGGATCAAATGATGATTAGCAGGTTCCTCATTCGCAGGCCCAGGCTCCACCAACCACGATCCAGGTCTGAACAGCTTCCTCAGCTGGGAGCTGAGACTTTGGGACAGTAGGGCAGCAGCTGGCTGCTGCAGTCTGTCAGCAGGTCGGCAGCAGACACCGAGACTTGTTAAAATAAGTCGAGTGAGTCACGAGACTGATTCTGCTCTGTGCTGGAGCTGACCGAGTTGGCAAAGATCAGAGGCTGCAGCAGACCTCGGGAGTGACGGAGCAGTTTGTTACCCTCCACCATGTTTGCTAGTCTGAGCTCTGGCATCTTTGTTCTTTGTCCAAAAACCGGTCACTTGTGAGCGCCTTCCAAAACAAACCATACATCCCAAAACGACTCCCACGGCGCAGCTGTACGATGTGCCACCTCTAAGGTTACGGTTTGGTTTAGTCGACTAAAGCTACTCGGTTCATCTCTGGGAAAGATTATGGTCACGGTTACAGAAACCAGGGTTGACTGCGCATTGACTGCAGTCTCCATGTCACAGTCAGACGCTTTGTTTGGCCGACATCCACCTCCACCTTCTCCATCAGCCCCAGCGTCCACTGATTGCGGCTTCGTCTGGCTCGCAGCTGCTGGAGATGAACTGCAGTTCAAGCCAGAGTGGGAACGGAGCGTCTTCACGTCAGGTTTACTTTATATGAGCTCACATCCGTCAGCTTTAAACTTCACTGCTTAATGTGTCGAGATCCAGATATTTTTAAATATTTAAAGGGGTATTTTATTTGAAAAATGACCAAATCAATTAACGAAGTAGTTTCTGTTGAAGCTCTGGTCAGCTGAGTCACATTTCCAAAAACGTTTTCTGCTCGCTTACTCAACAGTCATGTTACTACAGAGCTTTATTAAACTCACAGACAGGATTTTACAACTCTGGAAAGTTCAACTCGCTGCAAGGATCATGAGGAAAACAGTAGAAATATGGTATCCACATTACAAAGTACTCCATGAGGAATGCGTGTTTGCACAATCTGATTGGCCAACGCCGCGCTTTGCTGGATGATGCTGCGTCGTTGCAGAAGTCGAGCCGGTTCAGCTTTCCTGCCGCTCGACCCTGCCTTTGTTTTCTGGAGCCTCTGTGCTGGAACATCCACCGTGTCGCCCACTGGCTCCACTCAAACCGGCGAGGAGTCGGCCTGAATGCAGACTTAACGCCGTAATCTGAGACCAATGACCCAGTGAAGGAATTTCCTGCCATTAGCTGACATCACACGATATACATATAAAATATGCCATAGACAAAGCTCCCGGGTAGGAATGAAAACTCTCGATTGGACCGACCCCCTGCTGCGACGAGACACAGAGGAGTGGAGGTGTTGACACTTGAATGCCAAGACAGAGGCTCTGTGTGCGTGTGTGTGTGTGTGTGTGTGTGTGTGTGTGTGTGTGTGTGTGTAGAGATGAGGGGGAGTTAGGAGAAAAACATAGATGAGGGTCGGATGAAAAAAAAAGAACAGCGTGTGATAGAAAAATGAGAGAATATGTGTCAGTGTGTTTGTATGAATGAGGGGCAATACAGGGGTACAGAGCAAGTCAGAGATTCCTGAGAGAGTGTGTGTGTGTGTGTGTGTGTGTGTGTGTGTGTGTGTGCGTCCACTGGAATCTGCAGAGGAGACGAGTGAGGCCACCATTCGACAGCACAGCTGGTTACAATCACAGCAGCTAAGACTGCACACACACACACACACACACACACGCACACACACACACACACACACACACACACACACACACACACACACACACACAGAGTCTGGTAGCCCCCAGGCTGAATTCCCTGTTCAACTATGTAATGCTAACACAGAATGAAATTAGCGCTCAGGCTAGCTAGCTTCATTTTAATGAAAACAAAAATATTTTCCCAGCGAAACAAGCAGAAAGGAGGCCGCTCGACATTTCTTCAAGCTTAGTTTGTGTCCTCAAAAATGCTCAGTATGAAAACTAGAGAACAACATTGTGATCACTGCCGCAGATGACAGGACGTCAAACGCTGCTCAACACTGCACACCTTAACCAACTGCAGCCTGTTTCACGTTTGTTTGACCTGCTGTTCCAGAAAACGCAGAAAAATGTATATTCAGCTGAAGCGTGCCCTCCAAATAATAATAAAACCATGTGATGCTCATGAGAAAATATCTTTTACCGACACAAAAAGAGAAGCTGAGCACAGAGAAAGAAGGAATCTGACTGGTGGATGTTTGTGAAAAGTCATTAATTCTTATTTGATTCTCTCAGAAGTCAGCAGGGGTGCTGTCAGGAATTTGGGGGCCCCTGGCAGGTTGTGACACCGGGCCCCTCGCTCTGATGCGTTTGACTTCATGCATTAGCCCGTCACCTCACCTTTCTCTGCCCCCTTTTCACCGCAGGGACTTTTCCAGGAACCTAAGAAGCGTGTCAGGACGTCAGGGGCTTCACCTGTGCTTCGCCCACAGAGCTCCTCTGGTGGAAAAGAGGTCTGAGAAATCTAAACTCTGCGTACTGTATTACCCCAGCGACCTCCTGGTGTATATCACCCTAAAGGTCACTCCTTTCAGCCAAAACACGCAGCACAAGGGGCAGAGACACACGAGGCGCCAAGAGATCATAAGTGGAGAGCAAAGCGTTTGAAAGCTGCTGGAATCTGTTTGCACTGATTAAAACACATCCAGTGTGATTTAATGAGGTCTCTCTGGGGAACATTTAGCTCCTAAAAAAACCTGTTTTGTCTTTGCATTCTGCACCATTTCAAGGTCTCTGTGTGGGACGAGAGTGTCTGTTAGATAACGGCTCTGTTTCTACTTGAAGTGAAGACTGAAATACCTTTAAATGTCCACTTATTTCTGTGTATTACGAGCCATAGGTGGTTCACAAAGATGATGAGAAGGAGCTCCTGTTTAAAGATGGGACTTCACAGCGTTCGGAGCCTGCTGTGAGTAGCAGATAGATGGCTTATCCTGGTTACCCTCTGATGCATTAGAAACTGCTGCTGGCTCTCTGGCCTGTGCTTTTAGCCCTTCCCTTCGGTTTACCACGGCCCACTTCACGGCCCTCTCCTCTAATTTTCCCTCTTTGCAGCTTCTGGCCCGAGAAAGAATTTAAAAAAGCGCCGTCAGAGTGGAGATTGGGCAGCTGTGATGAATTGATTGGATAATTTCGACCATACGGGAGCATTCACATGTGATTAAAGTAACGAGATGGCATTTGTCAGAGGTTACTGCGGCTGATGCGAGCAGAGAGCACAAGGCTGCCTTTGTCGCCGCCTCGTTGTGCTGGAGAAAGTGCTGGGTCAGGTTTGTTCATTAGTCCATAAGTACAAAACGAGACCGCAATGGCTGGGAGCTGTTTGTCCTACATATTTCTTTGTTTTCTAGGCCATACAGGAGAGTTTCATGGGTTCCTTTACTGTGACCGGGACCAGCTGAACAGAGCTGCTTTGTTTGGTAATTAGCTCCGAGTGTGAAGCAGGACAGCGTGGAATAAATTACTTTGTTAGCACAGCCTGTGATCACATAACACACTGTTGGCTCAGTAGGATGGTTTATCAGTGTGAAAGTAGTACTACTACTACTACTGCTAAAACCACCATCACCACCATCACCACCAGTCCTGATGCCACTATGACTGCTGCTAATGCTCCGACCACGACGGCTGCCAATGATTCCCCCCAAAAACAACTCCACCCCCAGTTTGAAAGACATCAAAGTCAGGCAGCAGAACCAGAGACAACCTGAGACTCCACACCTCCAGCTTTATTTCTGTTTACTCAAATGACGCTGACTCAAGTGACATCACACAAGGACTTTCATCACACTCCCTCTGGAGGCACCAAAAACTCAATCCAACTTTAATTTGGACAAAGGGCTTCAAAAACGTGTTTCAGCTCGTTGGACAAGTCAGCGAGTTAGAAAAGCTAGAAGAACGGGGGCTAATAAGATGAGACCTCTACAGGGTCAGAGGTCACAGCTGCAGTCGAGGGAACAAATATCATAATGACCATCACGTATTTCAGACAGAAACAGCAGCGGGGTGTTTTTCTTCATGCTCTCTATTTTCAGACTCACTGCGGTTTAGCTGCAAAGCTAACATGCTCTTAACTGTTCTGTCTCACAGCTTGGACGACACGGCCGACGTCCGAGCCGAGCCAGGACCCGTCGGCTCCCGCCAAACTCCCGGTGAGGCCGCCACTGGAATACCAGCCTCTCAAACGAGCGTCAAACCAAACAAAGCCAGACTCGCCG
Organism: Chaetodon trifasciatus; assembly: GCA_037975065.1. Classification (NCBI taxonomy): domain Eukaryota; kingdom Metazoa; phylum Chordata; class Actinopteri; order Chaetodontiformes; family Chaetodontidae; genus Chaetodon; species Chaetodon trifasciatus. Next base: position 818,368 of record JBBMOE010000094.1, on the reverse strand, counting down.
CATCCTCCCTCTCGCTTGGCAACCTTGGCCGCAAAACAAGGAGCTCTGTTAAGCTCCGTGCAGGTTGTTAACCTGGACTCAAAAAGGCTGAAAATCTCTCCACTTGTTTGGGTTCAGCACCTGTGCTTTTCATCACCTGGTCAACACTGCAGTCATGGAAACATCAGGAACAAGCTGCACTCCAGTGATACTTTAAATCTCTCAAAAACAGGCTGAACAGTGAAAGTTTACGCTAAGAAACATTTAGATTTGTTTTCTCTGATCAGAAGTTGTTCTATTTGCAGTCACAGCACACTAACGCGTTCCACACAGTTCTGTCCTCGTACCTTCAAACAACTGGAAACACCTCAGAAATCAACCACCTGCATAAATACTCAGTTAACTCAGTGTAGTTTGAGGCAAATCTTTCAGAAATAAGACCTTTGTTTTGGGAGAAAAGGTGACACCTGCACAAAGCCGTTAAGTATTAGAGTGAGTGCCTGAAGAAAACATCACGAACCCTTTTCTGGCTAAAAACTAATGATTTGTAATAAAAGTCTAAAGTGTAACACTTAAGAAACGACCACAGCGCTTCTTTATTCTGAACCGTTTGTTCAGCTCGAGCTCAGAGAAATGTTATACCCCGCACAGCAAAGAACAGCCGCATCTAAAACCACTGCTGGCAGAGCTCATGGCGTAACCACGAGAGCTCAAAATAGAGATCTGATGCAACAGAAAGAAAGTGACTTTTATGTTCTATGTGGACAGAGACACAATCGGCTGTTTTAGAGAGAATTAAGGGGAAAAAAGGAGCTTTGGAGAAGCTTAAAATTCATTTCAAAGAGCCAAAAAACGAATTCGAGCATAGATCTGGAAAGGACTAACAACAAGAATGTGACTCTGAATCCAACTCAACGGCCAGAGAGGAGGCCTCAGACTTCACTCTCCTGTCCAGAAACGTCCTGGATGCACCGTGCAGACAGCGCTCGGTGCGGCTCAGAGGCCAGCGGGGATGTGATCAGCGATGTGTGCTGACGCTGGTGTGAAGGTTTGCATGGAAAACACTGAGTGTGTGCGCAGCCTGTGTGCTGTCAGTGTGTGTCGTCCTTCAGTGTCAGCGTAACTCACTTTTGATCAACCTCTATCTCAGGTGAGCTGGGCAAATTTACAGCAGATCCACATTTCAAGATACTGCTCACTGCTCTATGATCCAGATGTGCTAAAGAAAACTAGTGTGTCCAGGAAGAACCTTTCAGGCTAAAATCTTAATTTCAAAGCTAAAAATGTGACTTATTTTGACTTGTTTTGTAGAAAATGATCTCCTCAAAGACTCTAAAAAGGGTTTTCTGTGTTGAAAGCGTTTAATCTACGTTGTGATCATGCTGCCATCTTTGGAACTGACAAACAAGCGGACGGGTTTCTGTTTTGTAAAACCTGAGAGAGGGTTAGGGTTAACCTAACCTAACCTAACCTAACCCTAACCCTGCTGTATGCTGTGTGTTCAACTCAACGCAGTTAAACAACCTTTCAGTCAGCTCCACACGTGTTTCACACCGCCGAACCTGGAGCTCAACGCTCGCTGTCTGCTGCTTGTGATGCATCAGAGGCGGAAAGCCAAACTGATGTTGACAGCATGTCCACAGGGAGCATTCGAAGCACACTGATCGTTCCAGAAGGACGCGACCTCCCTCGCATCCCTCGACATCGAGACGAGCTCTCTGCCCGAGTCGCCGCCGCCTCTTATCCGCCTGCGTCTAGACCATTATCTCTGCTGTTACATAACGATTGAGCAACTTCAGCCAAACGCGGCACAGTCCTGCGCAGAGCTTTCAAAGAAGGCGGCGCACCCCGACAGGCCGAGCGTGAGCGCTGATACTGCAGATAGCAGTGAGTTTGTTCTGGGCTTCTGATGTCAGAGGCTCCCTCCGTTCTCAGATTTCGCCCTCACCTGCATCAGATCTGATGTTCTCTCATCGGTGTCTACAGAAAGTCTTTTTCAGGGCCGATCTTCATGTTTGTGATGCAAAATCTGATCCAGAAGCGACAACTCGGACATGAGACTTGTGTGAATCTGACATTAAATGAAGTTTATGGCGTTGAGCTGAGACACAAACTCCTACTTTGAAGCCAGTGGAGGAGGCTATCTATGTGAAGAGCGTCATGAAACTCCATCTGTGTTGATAACAGCTCATGATACTTTCATTTTCGTTTGTTTCAGACCTTTACCATACTGCTCTCTGGATGTTGGCTTTATTGTTTTGTCATTTTCTCTTCTCCCCTCTCATCATACACTTTGTCTTTTGCCGCACTGCTCGTGGGGAACTTACATAGATGTGTCTCTGCCGGTAGCGCAGGAAGAGGTTGTGCATGATGGCGCCGTCGTGAAGGTCCTCGAGGGTCGCCATGTCCTCCACCCCTCTGATGCTGCTGTGGTGCATGGGCTGCACCTTCTGTCGGGTGAGCGCGTTCTGCTTGTAGGTGTACACCTGGATCAGAAAACAGACAAATATGCACCGTGTGAACCATGTTAAGAATAACGAAAACATGTCAAAACTCATGAGAGGATAAGCTGAGTAACAGAGGATCAAATGGCTCTGGATGGCTGCCACTGTGTAAACCAACCTTTACCTGTTGGTGCCCAAAGATTAAGAGCGATATATTTCCTAAGAGGAGATTAGAAAAGATTTTGGATGTTTAGAACCAGCTAATACTTTTCTTTCACATAGATGGTACGATTGGGCTGAAGTTCAGGTGTCATTTCCTCGAGGAAGACGATGTGACGCGCTGCCGGATGACTGGTCGAACAGATGAAGTGTATGATTTACATCAGGGAACATCCTGACTGACAGACGATATCTCACGTTACTGGAGGAGCGTGAAGAGTGGACGAAAGTCTGGAGGTGAGACAGTTCTCTGGCTGGTACAGCACACCTTCAGTCCACGAGCGTTAGCTGAGTATTAACGGAAAACGTTTAAAAATTCACGGCGGTAGAAATAAATCTGTGGTTGAAATGTACAAAAGGGTGAAGCCAGGTGGAGGTGGAGGTGAAGTAAGAGCGGTGTCAGTGATGGAGGAACAAATCAAATCCTTTACTGACTGAGTAAAACAAGCACAGGCACAGCATCCAGATTACGGCTAAACAAGTATCTGCAGTAACATGTACTGCAGTATCTGGAGTAAAAGTACAGATTAGAGGAGGATTAAAGCTCATTCTGCTGTTAGATTAAAACATCACGTCTTCAGTTTTGGGTATTTTCATGATTTCATGATTTGAATGGGTAGATGTCGTGTAGATCAGCAGTAAAAAATGACACCGTATACACATGTCGATGACAGAAGCACAGACGTCTGCAGACATTCAAACACTACGCAGCTCTGCACCGAAGAACAGCTCCGGACTGAAACCCCACCAGTCGTCTCCTCTGGGCAGAACATCAGCCTTCCTCTGCTGCTCTGAAAAAACTCCTCACAGCTCATGTTTCACGTCACCTTCCACACAGGTGACATACGGCTGATAGCCGAGGTAAATATGAGTCTGGACAGGTGAAAAGAGCGAGTCAGGAGCTGGATGAGGGTTTCAGCTGCTTATCATCCAGGTCTGAGGACAAGGCTGAGCAGCTGTTCAGCTGTGTCCCACAATGACGAGACAAAGATCTCGAATCCTTTTACTCTGATGGGTCTCATCAGGCTGTGATGGTGTCATTTATCTCTTTATTATGTCCCTGACTCCTGAACAGGATTCACCTCCTTCTGTTTTATCTACCTAGGCTACAATATGCTTATGTTTAACACACAAGCTACCTGTTATCCCAAAGCATCTCTCAAGAAAGACCAACCGAGGCGTCTCCCAGTGCATTAACCACCATGCTGCTAAGCTTCACATGCACAGCTGTGGCTGCTAATTTGCATTTTACACGTACATGCAAACTACCGTTCAGATATCAGAGTAGGCCAAGACACAACACCTCCCGCAAAGATACGGAAGCCCTGCTAAGCTACAGCCTAAACACAAGCAGCCTGAAATGACGAGGAAGAAATCAGTTTCACTGAAAGAAAAAACACTAAACGACGCGTCTTGATGAGCAGCTTTTCCTGCTCCTGTTCATTCTGTGCTGAGGTGTTTTCTGTTTTCCCTTTAGGAGGATTTAGCCTTCAAGGCTCTGTGATGGCTAAGGTCAGGGCTTCATACTACAGTCTCAACATTTAACACAAGTCTCAACTGTAGCATCAGTATCGAGTAAAGAGGACAGTGTCTGGTCCCAGTCAGATATGAAAATGTCCTGAATCAGCTTGAGATACTCCGAGAGTTAGAGTGAAAAAGATGTTTAAGCTTCAGTTAAGAAGTTCTTGTTTTTCATCATTTGGTTTTCAGATCGCAGACTAATCAAGTCCAACACATCCGTCCTTCATACAAGGAGCTCTGGGAGCTTTAGAAGTGAGCTTCTTTTATCTAATGAGATGTCCTATTAAACTACTGAAGTCATTCAGTTTATCTTCAGTTTCATTTGGAGTAAAGTTAAAAAGACTCAAATCGTTTAGCCAAAGAAGTTTTTCTTTAAAGCTGCCTCCTCCGGTCACTCAGTAACAGAGATCCTTCCATTCATGAGCGACATTAGCCGACTTTTTAGACCAGGGGACAGTCCAGTCGTGAGAAGGAAGAGCCAGAGAGGTTAATTAAGAGAAGGCCTCAAATTATCCTCGCTCTGCAGGAGGTCCGCGGCCTGCAGGAGGACGCAGGGAGAGCACCGAGGGGGGTGTGCTCAGAATAATGATCCATCACTGCAGCATCACAGAGGATCAGCACAAGACCTCCAGACGTCTCTGCAGACGGATCAAACTTCCCTTCAAGGCTTTAACGGAGTTCTGCTGCCTGAAGGGACGCTGAAGACGTCCTCTGTCATTTACAGTCTGAACCTTCAGACTTCAACTGTGTTGGTGTCTGGGTGGAAAGAGCAGAGCGACCCCTTGTCACAGGTGTACTCACACCTGAGGTTCTCAGCTTCAACTGTGGTGAAGTTCACTTTTCTGATGGCCTGAAAATCTGTGCAGTATCACACAGCGAAACACAGAAAAGAGCAAAAGAAATGAACATGTAGGAACGTGTATGCTTTTATTTTGGTTTTTTTGATCTTGTTAAGTTCCTCAGATTTGTCTGGCAGCCACGTGGGCGGCTGGGAAAAACTCATGTATGCAACTGACAAATCTCCTCGTCTAATTTTAGCAGGATAATCAGCTGTTACTTCACTGAGGCACTTAAGGGACTTTCTACAAGTAGCTTTACTGTCACTTCTCTTAATGCACATGACGACGATTGCTTTTAGAAACGCAGCGACTGCTCATGATCAGCTGGACTTCATCTGAGACAAACTTGGGATTCAAATTCTCAAACTTTTAGGAAATAAAGCCAAAATATGAAGGAAATCACGCAGACACACACACACACACACACACACGCGCACACACACACAGCTGTAGCCGGTCGTTGACCCGCACTGACAGAGCGACTCGGGCAGACTCTTCCTGAAGAAGGCCGGTCTCTGTCTGAGGAGTCAATCACATCTGACCCCGCACACACAACACACACTCAACACACACTACACACACATTAACACCCCAAAACTCCCCCCAGCATCCTGCCGGGCCTCATTTGTCACATTCCAGCCTCGGCGACGCTTCAGGGGAAACTGAGCGTCACAGAAACGTCTTTCAGAGGGATGAAATGCGATGGCGTCTTTTCAGCGGCGACCTATAAACGCTGCGTTCACAACCTGCGTGTTCTGAAGGGTTTATTGCTCCTGCAGTCTGTCCAGGTGATAAGAAGAACATTTGAGCCTAAATACCAGAGATGCCCAAACTAAACTGAAAAGACAGTTCACGTCTCTGTGGTCATCAAAACATCACTGAACACACTCCCATCACTTAAAGAGCATTTCTTCACAGGCTGGACTTGAACTGCTTTAAGAAATGAGACCCACTGTTTTAAAGACCAAACTCTTTACGTTCCCTGACAGAGACAGTCAGAGGCAGACAGTCAGAGCGAGACAACTGACTTGTTGGACCAGTTCACTGTAAACACTGTTTCCAGTCAGACGTGCAGTCAGTGCAGGAGTCCTGGAGAGGAACGTTAGCGACTGTAAACACAGATTCAGCTCTCAGTCAGCTGATCGCTTCAGATACTGCTGTTGTCGATTTGTCAGCTCGACCATGTCCCCGACATCACAGCCACTGTTCCACTTCATACCAAAGGTGTTGGAAAAACCCTCTCCTCTTTACTGAGCAGAGTGTGGACGCTATCTGTCTCCCCCTCTCCTTTTGCCATGGATAGTATTCATAGCATTACTGTCCCCTTCCCAGCAGGCCTCAGCAGAGGACAGGCTGTCCTTTGGCTTTGGCCTAATTAGGTTTCTAATTGGTCCAGTTGTCTTTGTGGAGATGAGGAGGGTCCACGCCTCGAAAACAAAGCCGTGGGGCCCGCCGCTAAGCCTAGCGACAGATGCTAACAGGAGTAAATCTCTGTGAACCAAAGCCATTAGACAGCATCACTAGAGAGGAAGAGGAGGTGGGGGAGTCGCTGCTGTACCCTCGGATCAACAGGCTCTGTTCCCGGATCAGTCAGGATACAGTCTGCTGTTCTTACTTATGTGGATCAGGAAAGTGAATTCACATTAATGTTCAGGCAATTAAAAGACGCTTAACCAGCAAAACGTGCAGTGAGGGGCCGAAGACGCATTCAACGAAGACGGAGGGCTGAGACTGGGACAGTGGGTTCAGGAAGTAGCTTTGACCCATCTTCTGTGACTCAGACTAACACTTGCAGCTCTTTTATCAAAAGCTTCAACAACATGTGATGACGACTCAGACTTTCACGTCGGCCATCAGTTTGAAAAACAAAGCCGGAGGAATGAAACTCTTCATCTTGTGTCTTCAGGAGGGAAAGACGATCCCTCTCCCCCCCCTCGCTGCCCCCTCACTCTTCCTGTCAGAGAGCTGAACAGGTAACCCTCCGCCCGCCTCAAGCTTCATCCCCTGACACATCATCATCATCGTCGTCGTCGTCGTCATCAAAAGCAGCAGCTGCTCTTTGAATCTCCATTCATCTCCTGCTGCATTGTCCCGCAGTCAGCTCAGGACGAGGAGGCTGTCTGCGCCGTCAACAACACTGAAACTCGAGCAAGACGAGAGGAACCCCGCGACCTCCGACACACACCCTACAGGTGCATGAGCCACTTCAAGCTGCAGCGTACAAACATCACAACGGCCCGGCGTTTACAGGACCAGAACTGGGAACCAGAAATCGAAGCATCATTAAAATGATCCTTTTGGGAACAATAATATGCTCAGCAGATTTCATGGATTTCAGACTAGACCAGAGCTGAGACACTGTCAGCGCCACTCGACACTTCCTGCAACGATGTTTCACATTAAAAGCCTACCATGTGGGAAGAGGAACTACGGCCTCAGAGAGGAAGTGCTGAGTTTCATTTACAGCATCTTAGCCTGTAATGAATCTCATGTCGCTAACATGAATAAATAAAGACCTGGTTGTCTCTCTGAGGTAAATTAATGATGACTGAAAGGTCAAAAATGTTGAATATGGGGAAATTTTGGGCCAGATGGTGGTGCTAAAGGAAAGATCGGAGGGCCAGCAAAATTATAAGGATTCACCCTCTGAAGCATAAACACTGAACACACTGAAGGTCACGGCGGCCTGAGCAGCAGCTGCTGAGACATCTGGAATAAAAAGTCCATCAGGTGGACGAACGAGCGAACATCCTGTTTCTACTAAACACAGAAACAAACCTAAATACACATTCTCACTCACACACACACACACACACACACACACACACACACAGCACAATGTCTAGTATTTACAATGCCAACATGAACTACACACACACATACAGATTAATATGAAAGCAGGGACATAATCACACGCACTGAAGTGGGAGGGGTTATAGCAGTGTGCTTCTCTGATTGGTCAGCACTGGCTTTCCTCACAAACATCTGCTCCAAAGCTGAACAGGTGATGTCCATCTCCAGTTACACACAACAGACGGCTGGCAGACACACACACACACACACACACACAAAGACAAAGAAACACACTTATGCATATCAATCCCTGGATGAAAACACACACACACAATCCTCACAAACACACAGTATGACAGACAGACACAAAAGACACACACCCACACACATGTCCTCACAAACCAATAACCACACACTTCATCATGACTCCATGATTCTCCTGATGAGCAGCTGGAGGTGATGACACACACCACACCACACCACACCACGTACACTGTACTGTCGGTGTCAGGGATCGAACCTGTGACTGCTCTGTTACAGGACGGTTCGGTCAGGCCGCTCCGTCCGTCCACACTCGTCTCATTGCAGTTTGCTTGGAGTCAAACTGAGTTTCAGCAGCTAATGCTGATACTGCTAAAGCTCTTAAACAGATTGAGTGTGAGGGTCTCGTGCTGCCTTTGTTTCCCGACTCTGAGCTGAACAGATGAAAACCTCCCAGTCCGCCCGGACGTCCACCAACACGTGAACACGCCATCATTAACGCTGCCAGAGGTATTTACAGCTGACGAAGAGTCCAATGGACGAGAGACTAAAACATGATTAAAAAATGAAGGAAGAGAGAGGAAAATGAAAAGAGAGCATTAACAAGAAGAGAGAAAAAATAAGACAAGAGACAAGGGAACTGAAGAAAGGAAGACAAAAAGAAGAGGACACCAAGAGACACCGGGAGACAAAGCAAACGAAGATGAGACAAAGAATAAACAAGACTAACTGAAACAGGAGGAGCAGAAAAGGTACAAAGGGAGACACAAGCAGAGGAGAACAATTTCATGATTAGAGACAAAAACAAGAGGAGTGAGGCACTAAAAAAAGTCAAACGGAAAGAAAGACAGACAAAAGAAGAGGAGACAAAAGACTACAGAGAAAAGGAGATAAAACTATTTGACAAGGTGAGACAAAAAAGATAAGGGACGAAAAGAAACAAGAGGTGAGGGTAAAAGAGGAGAAACGACAAAAGGATGTGAAACAAAAAGACAAGAGGAGAAAAGGAATGAAGGAGAGACGACAAAACAGCCAAGCTCAGAGCTAAATGTTAAAATGTTAGCCAAATGCTAACAAGCGTGTTAGCATTTAGCTAACAGCCAAGTTTGCTTGTTAGCACTGAACACAAAGTGTGGCTGAGGCAGAGGAGAGTGTCATTACTTTCGCTGGTATTTGGTCACAAACCAAACTTTTGGACGAACTAAATCTTTAATTTGACGATGCCGATACATGACCAGTAGAAAGACCTCCGAAGCTACAATTCACCCTGAGAGGAGCGTGAACGTCGGAAGCAAATGACATAACAATCCATCCAAGAACTGAACAAGAGATCTGTGGAGCAAACATGCCAACCTCATGGTGGCGCTAGAGTCAGAGCGACATTGAGTGTGGTTAAAAACAGCCACAGAGCATCACCTGAAGCATTACATCAGCTCTACACTCCAACACAAAGCCCGGCTCCTGAGGCTGAGGCTGGAGGGTCATTAGCTTCAGTGACCAGCAGCTCGGACAGAGTCTCCGAGTGAGTCGCAGCCAGGAGATAAGAATGCCTTAATCTGCCAGCAAATCTTCAGGACAATACGCTGGCTCAACATGACCCTAAATCCCTCAGCGCTCGCGTTTAAAGGCCGTCTTCTGCTGGTGACCCTCTGCTGCTCGGCGGCTACACAGGAAGTCTTTGTTAAAGCTGTCAGCACAGCAGGCCGGTGGAGAGCAAATCCACCTAAACAGCTCACACAGCTTCTTGTTTGTTGGCCTGATTTTAAGGCTCTGGTTAACTTAGTTTAGACTTACTTGTCTAAACTCATTTAAGGTAAGAGGCCGAGGCCGACCTGTGACAGTCCTCTCCTTCAAACTGCTGTCTTGTGCTAAACCGTGTGGTTTATCTAGCAACTACCGACAAAGCATGACTTTTTCAATGTTTTGCTTCATGCAGTTCTCAGTACTTTTGTAGCTTCAGCTGAGCCTCTCTGGCTTTGAGTTTAGGTTTACTCCCATGGTCCTGAATCTTTTTTCATGCCTGCTGCTGCTGCACACTGAAAGCTTTCCACCAGCAAACCAGCAGGAGGCTTTTATTGTGAAGCAGCTTCAGACAGAACAATATATTTGTCACCTCGATTAGTGGTGCATTACTAGTGGTGCTTTTATAAAATAAACTTCTCCTACAGAACAAGACGAGCGCATATTTGGTGCTATTTGGTCGGTGGATCATATTTCAGAGAGGACTAGTGCAGGAACATTTAAATAGTACATAACAGGCTCTTAAGGTGTTTGTGAGAACCAGCAAACCTTCAACAAGTCACCACGGTAAACTGCACCTTTCACCTGTCCGTGCTGCCCAGGATCCAGCATCCCTACCCCGACTAAGAAGCACCAGTAGTTTAAGTAAAACTGCTTTAGAGGGTCAGATGGACACATTTAACTGAAGAGCTGCTTTTCATCCTGTGACTGAAAGCACTGCGATGCTCAACACCTCTTTACAAACACACCCAAAGAGTCTTTTCAGAGTGTGTGTTGCAGGAGCAGTAAACCAGCTGACAGCAGAGCTGTGTTTTCTACAGGCCAGATCAGATGTGTGTGTAGAAATCATATATAACTACAAGGGGTGTTAACACACCTCGATGCTGGTCTCTCTTCCATGTGACGGCTTTAGTGTTTGGAGTCAAAGCAAAGCTTCAAAAGCAAAACATTTCCACTGTGTGAAGACACACACTTCTTGGTGCACTCACGACACTTTACAGTCGATTGAAATCTGCGGATTTTCACACTTTAAAGAGCACAGCTAACTACGACCAAATGTTTGAAGGCGAATCCAGCCTCAAAACTGCTTGATGGGTCGACTCCTAAAGCATACATAAAACACACAGAAGCCTCTGTTCGGCAGAGCTAATGCACAACCATATGGGGTTTAGGGGATTTGCTGCATCTTGAGCTGATCCAAAATTATGGGTGGACCTCTTTAAGCTGTTGCTCTCTTGGAGGTTTACGAAAAATCTGTCAAGGTCAGCGCAGTTATGGGAGCGACAGGAAGGTGAGCTGAGCAGCAGACACGAGCAGTTAATCAGAGGAACTCTAAACCTCAGAGAGTAAAACAAAGAGCTAATGAAGGGCCTTTAATGCACTCCTGTGTGTTTCTCCAACACATGCTAAGCACTGTGAATATGACGTATATTAGACCAATAATGAAATAAAAAGCGATCACATGGTTCGGGACCTGGCGACACAACAGAAGTGTTGTTCTTTGTAATGGTTGTTTGTCATGTGACGGGTTGTTTTTCTGCTTTAGTAGGTTGCTAAACTGAAAAAATGACCAAACGAAGTTAGGCTGCAGTCCTGGCTCCCTCACTTCATGTCTCTCATTCGTTCTTTTTAAACTAGTCAGGAGGTCACACGTGTGAGACCCAAACCACAACTGAGACCCTGAAGTCAACATGCAGGTTGAGGTTCCTGAGGTTCTTACCTGGCCATAGTCTGTGGCAAAGACGACGACCCCTCCAGAGCACGAGGACACGGTGCTGGGAAGGTACTGCTCATCCTCGCGTAGCCACACCCGGTCACCCTGCAGCGGGACGACACAAACATTCATTTCACTCAAACCACTCAAATACTTCAGATCAGGGTTAAAACACCTCCAGATAGTCCAGGACAACACCAGACCAAAACAGTCTGACAAAGTTTTCTTTGAACAGTTTTACAGAGTCTCAGTGGAAGCAGCACGAGATTCACCACCGATGCAACGTTCACAGAAAAGGCGTGTTCTGGAGGAAGGATGAGTTTGTGTACGAGCGGAACAGAAAAAGCTTTGCTGTTTTCCTCCTGTTGATATGAATCATTGAGAAAACATCTTTGACAGCTCACGTAGCGTCGGCACCAGAAGCTGCATCTGCCCCATCTGTTGTTACCTCGGCATCATCATGGCACTGACCTTTCTCTGACCAATAGCAGGGTCTCAGCTGGCCTGGAAGCAGGGAAAGCTCTGCAGTGTTGGGTTTCAGAAACCTGTGCCTGCAGCCAGGCCGCAGTCACCCGGGAGGCCAGTAAACCCACATGTTTATGGATGCTATTTAGTGACCGACAGCAGAGTCAGAGAACACTGTCATACCTGTTGACCTGTCCACTTTACTGCTGCTGGTTGCTACAGTGCTTCCCGTCAGCTGACAGCTGGATGTTTAATCACTGGAGTTTCCCCACTCTGCGGCGTTTGTGCAGAATTAGCAGAGAATTCGAGGAATTTCGGGAGAAAGTCTGAGTCTTAACTGTATGTTTGCAGGTTTATATCTTGGTCTATTCATATTTTTGGCTTTGGATGTGACCACAGTACCAAAATACATACAGAACAGGAGCTGTCCTCCAGTTTTTGTCTCCCCTTTTTATGGTTATTGAGGATCGGATGTTATCCGGTGGAAACTGACCAAATTCAGACGAGTATCACCAAACTCTGCAAAGCTCCTCTTGTTGAAATACGACTGAGCTGGAGAAGCGAGGGGCCCTGGAAGTGGATTCCCTCTTAATCGCATAGCCACATGTGCCGCTGTTCATTAGCGTGACGAGCTAATGCTAATGGGAAAAACAAACGCTGCACTTTTGTGAGATGCCCCTCCTCTTTCTAAACCAGACATATGAGTGACCTTTGACCCACAAGCCCTCATTCTGACAGAGTCGTCCTGGTGTGGCGGAGAGGGGCACCTGGCTGGGAAAAAAGTTAGTGGATGAATGGAGAGTAAAACACACACTCACTCTCACGCACACACACACACACACACACACACACGCACACGCACACAGAGTGAAGCTCAGGTCTGCAGTGTCAGCAGTGGATCAGAGGGAAGCTGTGTGTTGTTCTAAACCGTCGGCCGTCCTCTCTGAAGAGGGAAACCAAACCATTCAAAAGGTCCTGGGATCTCCTGGGGAGAGATAAATCTGACGCTCAGAGGAAACTCAGGAACGAACTCATCTTTTGATGTCGACGGCGTCACATAAAGTCTGTCAGAGAGCGGACTCGTCTCTCTTCACTCTGTTGATTTGCAAATTAGAAAGGAGTCAGAGGCAGTGGTCCACAGGACAGAATGGATCACAAAGGATCGAGAGACGAATGAATACGACGAACACATCGTTGGTTTTGATCATTTCTTTGGACTTTTTGACAATGAGAAAAAGACAGAATAATATCAGCCTTGCCGTTTACCATTCATAGGTAATATTCACACACAGAGAGGCTTCATTGTGATGTTGACAGTGGCTGCTGTCTGGCTCTTTGATGCCACAAAAAGCAGGCAAACAAAGGAAGATGTTCCATTGTGCCGTGCACAAAGAGAAGGCGTGTGCTGTTTACCAGCGCCGGCCTTATGGACATTCCTGATGTGCAGCACCAGAGGAATCTGACGCTCGGACCACGTTTTGGTGGAGAAAGAAAGGCAGGGGTCTCCCTCCTCCCACCAGCACACTGTTAAGGGCTCTTTTACCACCGAAGACCCCCCAACACTCACACAGCTAAACACACGCACACACACATCCATGCTCTTTGTAGGCAGCGTGTGCCGGCCGGCCTCTCTCTGCTGAGGCTGGAGAAAGAGGCATCTGACAGTGGCACACTATCTTATTGTGCTGTCCCTCCCTCCACCCTTGATCCACTCCTCCTCCCCTTCACACACACTCACGCTCTGACCTACAGAGCTACTAGCCCATATCTAAACCAGGGCTCTGAGCCAGAAGCCTCTGCTTCACCTCCTCTCCCTCATTCATCACCACTGATTGCCTGAAATTTGAACATCAAAGAGCTCGTTTGTACTTTCCGATGGACCAAAGACAACGAGGACCAAAGGTTTATATCTCTGCTAACGGATAAAGAACTCAAAAAAGATAAACGTACGGGCATGATTTTAAATAAGTGAAATAATAATAAGTGAGATTACTTCATACGTGGATCTAAATTTGGCTGCATTCGCACAATGTGTTTGAGAATTAATTAATAGTTTGTATCAGTTCTGCACCACGTTTCAATGTTTCACAAAAAACTCAACAAAGATGGAGTGAAGATCCAGAAACGGTCAAACATTACATCCACACATTGTGCCTCGAGAGAAGGTTTTTTCCATCCCAGCAGCACTCCATATGAGGCTTTCTGAGGCTGTGAAGGTTCCAGCTGAAAACAGTCTTACTTCCTGGTTTATTTATGTTCTTCAGTCCAATATCCCCTCCAGCTGGCCTTCAAACCGTCTGATGGCATGAATGTTTGAGGCTCCCCAATCCTCACTGTGCCAAAAAGACTCTGCAAATAAATACCTTGATATTCTAGAAATTTCATGAACCACCAGAAATCACACAGAACAGCTTTCAGGGACCCAAAATGCTCCAAACCCCCTCAGCACAAAACCAACAACTTTTAAATAATGTTGGAAAACAACTGCTGTTATGTGGATTTTCTACAAAAGCAGAGACATGAAAGGAAGCCGGGCCTCAGCCGAGCTAGTGTCAACACGTGAGCGCTAAAGAGTCCCGACTGGGACTGGGAGCTGTGGATCAAGGCCCAGCTGCTGCACCAGTAAGACCTCTGAGCCTCTCATTCCAGTTAAACCTGAGCAAACTCTCTCACAGAGCAGGGTCAGAGGTGTCAGAGCACGACTTATTCAACAGGTTGGATTATTAACGTGGGAAAGAAACTGTTGGGGAATTACATTTAAGCATCTCGCTGTAAAAAAAAAACAGTTTCTCCTCAATTATCCAGCCTCATCTTACGTCCTTCAGAGGACAAACTGTTTGGATTCAGTGAGGAAATGTCTTGGCCTCATAATAACCTGATGTTTTGGTTTCTATGTTGTGTCAGCAATCATTTTCTGAGGGCAGACGTCATGTTCGAGGAAACATTTTGGGGAGAGATGCTGATAAGACAGCCTGCACCAACGCTGAACCCCTGCTGTTCCAGAGCTGCTCTCTGCCTCTGTTGGTGAAATTAAGCTGCTTTTTAAAGCAGTTTTATGGGATTTTCTATCGTCATAATTGTTCAAATTTCCATGTGTGGGTGGTTTGAACCTGCAGCCTCATGCAGTTTACTCTCTGTAAAACGTGGTCACGGGTTTTAGTCTATTCACATCTCTGAGAGTTGGAGTTGTGCCTGTCCACCGCTGAATAACATCCTCGGTCATCAAGTCAGCCACATGTGTTCTGTCCAGAGAGACGCTTCTTTCTGGCCTTTATCTCCGTCCTGACACCTCCTCTCAGCCAGAAACCAAAACACAAACACAAGCCTCGTGCCCTGAAAGCTCTGGGAGTAAAACCCCGGCAGTGACCCTTCTCCTGCGCGTATTTTCCCTCCGTAACCTCGACATGTGTGGCTAACGCTCTCTCTGCAGGACGCGGGGGTGGGGGGCGGCTGGTAAAACGAGGATCTGTGGTGTTCGGAGCGTTCGTACGCCATCGGGGTCGAGAATGAGCAGCTGCCTCGTTTGAGAGATTCCACTTCCTCTCCAGAAACAAACGGAGTCCTGTGTCTGACCACAGCCATCCGCTCTGTCACGGCCTTCAATGGGAAAGCCTGTGCAGCCATCTTTTTTTTTGTGAGCGTTGAAACTGTGACTCAACACAACTGCTGGTATGTTCTCAGGGATGATGCATTGCTGCTCTGGCGAACTGGCGCTCTTTGCTGCAGCCTGTATTAATTCTTCTGACGTGGACGCGCTGCTGGTGAGGACAGCAGAGTAACATTTACAGAGGGACACGCAGGATGTTTGGAGTGATCCAGAGACAAACGAGCTGTTTTCCACTGAGCGTGTCAACACCACGCTGCCACTGCTGAACTTTGACCTCGTCCACAGCAGCCGTGCAGAGAAAGCAGCACATCGGCAACAGCTGCAGTCCTCTCAGCGTCTGCACCAGATCTGATCCGCCTCAGTTCTGCTCTGGACTGAGAAGCTCTACACGGAGCTCTGAATAGACTGAAGGCATAAAAACGTTGAGTGAAGAGCAAAGAATTACTTTGTGTACGTAGAAAACAACTCTTTCCTTGCAGCTTTTTATCAAGCAGTGGTTGTGGAATACCAGCAGACCTGACCAGTCTGCATGTCACTGTGCAGGACAGTAGATACACACCACATCGTCACAGCTAACGCAGGTTACCGGCTCTGAAACTGAAATAGATGCAATCAAATAACACCATAACAGAAGAATAAAGAAGATTTTTCACCAAAACAGATCAAGCTACAGTTCATTATGCTACTCGTCACGTGTTCCAGAGAGCCTCATCACCAAAACATGCCGTAAACAACGCAATGCCAGGAAATGGGGATGCTTTGCCAACTCAAGCTACAGCAATATCAAGCAACTCAGTCCAATGGTCAAACTGAAGCAGATGAAGGACACACAGGACACAGAAAATGTCAGAAAAAAGCTGCTTTAGGCCTTTGGAGAATGCAGCGTGTTCAACTCCCAGCATCTCTTGTGTTGATGATGCCAGCTGTAGTTGTGCTGTATGAATCGACGTTATAAAACCGCCTTAAGTCTCCACCAGTCACGTCCATGCAGGTAGAAGTTCCCTCCACCTGTAGAACAGCTGCTTTCCCTGTCGGCTTAGTGAAACTGATTATTTGCTTCTTGTTTGTACAAGTCCCACATACTCATCACGCAGTCTGCTTCAAACATCAGGCTGAGAAGAAAAGATGGTGTCAAGCAGCACTTTCAAAATCACCAGTTTCAAAGGTGAGCAGCGGATCAGAAGCGGCGTGTAACGCACCATTTATCTGATGTTCTAAAGGGGGGTGAACGGCTTATACACCCGTTTTTTGATCTTGACTCTTTGAGTGCAGGTGCGCTCGGCGTTTCTCTTCGTTTCATGACCCACGAGTCCTTGAAACCTCTTCAAAAACCGTCATGTGATTTCAAAAACATCCAGCGATCAAAGAGGACGTATGGAGTCTTCATGGCTGAAAAACACTGGTCTCTGAGAGGCACCTGCTGACGCTGACACTCAGAAATATAACAGTCACTGTTATCACAGGTGGATTTCTAAATGCCCAGAAGACGGAGGCTCGTCCAGCCTTTACTTTACAGATGAGCAGACGGGCAGCAAACACAGACGCCTTCATCACGGCGTCTCTGTGTTTTTTTTTCATTGTTGGAGTCGTGCTCACAGTGCAGCGTGTCGCAGACGGCAGTATCACTGCCTCTCGTTTCGGTTTGCCTTTGGGAGATAAGAACAGGACGGCGGGTTAATCATTAACTTTTAAAGGGAACTCCTGAGTACGACTGAGGTCAAAGTGAGTAACGTCTCACCTCAGCTGTGTGTTTTTTTATTTGTCTGGCTCTCATCCAGCCAATAGAGAGCAAGACAACGTGCAGATTTAAAAAATGAGGTTCTTCGCTTCAAAAGCACCTTTTTTCACACGTCCCAGCTGTTTGCAGCAGGACCAACCCCACATCCAGCTGCTGAAGAGCTTTTGCAAAAGCAGCAGCAGAATTTGGTTCTTGAGAGTAAAGAGAAAAGGGAAAGTGTTGAGCGTGCTCCCCTGTGACGACAGAGAGACAACACAATAGAAGCGATCACACCAGCGTTTAGTGGGAAACGAAGTCCACGAGAGCAAACTGACCTCGAGCTTTTCCAGCATGCGGCACAGACCAATCACCTCACAAAGCCTCTGTGGAGAACCAATCAGCACGAGTCCAGCGGCAGAGATTATTTAGATTCGAATGGCTGGACACACAGAGTGAGAGCAGGGGATTGTGGGAACTGATTAGGTTGCTGTATTGACTTTTGGGAAGGTCTGGGAAAACCTCACAATGACTCACTCACTCACACACACACACACAACAAAATAAACACACAATCATACATGATTAAACCTGAGCGCACACACACACACACACACACAGTGTGAACCCATTTGCAACTGCAAACACAGACGCACACATCTCTCACTCACAGGATGTGCATACACAGCTGCACACACACACTATACACATCAATATCCAAACATGAATAATGCTCATGCATATGTGATCACATGCAAACAGACTCATAAACATACGACAAACATGGAGCCAAACATTAACTTACACATGTAAAAATCATAGCAGCACGCACACACACACGGTGACCCTATGCGAGTATAAAAGCAACCCCTTATCCACTGCATGTCTGCAGGCTTAGTGTTTCGAGGCTGCACACACACCACGCCACACACGCCTTCTTCACTGTCAACACAACGATGAGACAGAACAAGATCTGAACTGACACATCGGGGATCACTGAAGACGTCAGGATTCCTCCTCTGGGGATCATGAATGTCTATCAGCGTCACAGCATTGAAGGTACACTGAGCAAGCTAACAGCTAACAGCTAACAGACACACAGATGTTACTGTATGGCGGCACCTCAGACTCCACATTCAGTGTTTAACGCTTTAGTCGTCCTCATTATGTGAACTGTGGACACGTGTCTCTTTGAAGTGAAACTCGCTTTAATCTGCCGTTAGAAGCAGCTCCTTTGCGCTCTTATCTCCAGTTATCTTTGGGAAGTAGATTCTTCTTTAATCCACTTAGGACTGAGGTCTCAATTCTCAAACTGAGTCTGAAAGCGAGTTTGGAGCCTGACAGACTTGCTGCATACATAGCTTTGCTAGTAGTTTGAGGGGGGGCACGGCTCAGTCGCTCTGGGTAAAACACTGTTAAACTGCGAACGTCTTCTAAAGAAGCCTTAACATGAAAAAAGAAACTTGGAACCCTTTCAGTAAATGACGTCCCAGACAGGAGCTGTATCTATAGAGAACACACACATCATCTATCATAATAACTGCTGCCTTCACTTCTGCTCCCCTTATTGAATTTCCAGACCTTAATACCCCTTAATTAGACGTTACATAGCACTTACCCACCCAGCTCAGCGAGCAGAGCCACATACACTTCTACCCCAAACAGAGACGGTCTGCTGAAGCCGGGGATTCATGATACATGACATGTAATTTCATCAGAGGGTAAAGAGGCTTTTTCCAAACTTTGCTCTGAACTGTGAGTGGTGGGTGATGGCTTTTGTTAAAAATCCTGTGTGCTGCTGTAGCCGACCCAGCGTGTGCATAATCAGCACCTATCAAATACCAGCAGGGGATTAGATCATATATGTGTCAGTATGTTGTCTGGGAAAAGTCTGGGCACATCGAGTCACGCCACATTTCTATGTAAAGAATTATAGCAGCTACATGTTTAAAGGCTCCTAGACGCTGCAAGTATTTATTATGGTTTATTTTAAGTGTTTTTTTTAAGATGGATAGCACGCTTAACGTGCTTTTAGGTAAGGTACAGGGAACAGTGAACAAAATTAATGTTGATAAAAGGAAGATTTTGTATTTTAGCTTATGATATGAACTTACAAAGGCTTGAACATGAATTAAAGACTTGAACATGAATTAAAGAATGATCGATCAAAAGAAAAATGAAGTCCTTGACAGACAAAGCATCCCTGAACACAAAGAGCAACAAAAGCCTTGCAGCAGCTTCTTTAGACGGCTGAAACATTTTACTGTGATGGACTAAGTGACAAGTCTCTGCCACTTAGTTTGTGTGCACCTAAGAAAAAAAATCCAAAAACATATTGCATACAAATATTCAGCAGCAATGCAAGATACATCAAAGCTTCAGCTGAGACGTGCAAAGCTACTGCTGCTGGCCTCTGAATCCCCATTACGACAAAAACAAACCGTCCCCGACGTCCAAATTAATGCAGTATGTTAGCGTGAAAAAAGCGCTCCACAACATGAGCGTGAAAATCACAAAGGGGCGAATTTTCCCTTCAAAATGACAAAAAAAAAGATTTAACACAGCAGAAGCCATTATCCCTCCTGTCCACAGCAGGACAACAGCCCAATCACAGCCTAATCACACCCACTCGGCTTGTGAGCGAGGCACAGAAAAGCCAAATCGCAGCCTTCCTGATGGAGCAATGGACGTGAAACACGGCTGTTAGCTTGTACCGGGTTAAATGAAACCATGTGTGTGGCAGGAGCTCTGCAGACACATCCGGCCAACAGAGGACTCCCTCTGAATATTCAGACATTTTTTCATAATCCAGAAAAAGGCCATTTTTTTTCCCTCTTCAGACATGCTGCAGGTCTACTTTGGATCATTTACGAGGCTGAAACCTCCTCTAAAGAAGCCATCCAAAGATGGATTTTTGAGCAGATTTCAGATGGAAGCTGCAACATCCTGCAGAATATCACACTGTAAAAGCCTTTGTCAGCATTTACAAGACTTTTAGTGTTTATACGGACCAACAGAATGACTCATTACATCGTGGGAGAAAGGAAGCTGGTGGTTGGTTGGTTGCAGAGGTTTCTGGGGCAAATGATGATGATGATGGAGAAAGGAGGACGGTGTTTATCGTACTCAAAAACACGCCAACAGTCAAAGACACACAAGCAGCTGTGAACACACACACATAAATATAGTAAGCCTGCACACACACACACGCGCCACTGTGGATGATCTGGGGCTAATTGCTATCACATGAACATGCAGAGCGGTGGCCATAAAACACACATGGGCTATCTCACAACAGCCAATCAGGCGCTTTGAGGAGTCGCTGACTGGAGAATTCAATAACGCTGCTGATTAGTTTTTCGTGGGCAACAATGATCTGACTGCTGGCTTTGTTCTAAGTGTGTCTGCGTCTGGATGAAGCTGCTTTCATTGGCTGTTTGGTGGACTAACACACACATATTACTGTTTACACACAAACAGAGTCTCCCCCAGTGTTTAAGCTCCAACCTGATCCGTTTGCAAAGCCATCGCAGTTACTTTTGTACACATTTAGCTTGTTTTCAGAAGTTGATCTCTCTCTCTCACACACACTCACATGCACACGCACACACACACACACACACACACTCATACACTCACACACACAAGCCCTAAACATCACAAAACACATAATTACTGTTAGTATTTTGATTATTCCTGAAACTAAAATTACTGCCTCTGTCTACCAGGCGAGCAGCAGTGTATGTCCATGTCTGTCCACACTCACATCATGTACGCAGTGAAGACTTGGCCAGCAAAGAGTTTCTGCAGGACATTATGATGTCACAGTGACGCTGGCCTTTGACCTTTTGGATCTAAATGGTCCTCACATGGTCATGTTATCCTGAGAGACACTGGGTGAGATTTGTCATAACTAGCGTATGAGTTGTTCAGTGCTTTACGAGAGACCACGTCCACAAGAAAAGGGAGGGACGGACAGATGGACGAGTGGACCTGAGAGCACGGCATCAGCCACAGCTGCCGTGGAGCCATACTAACGATATCATTTGGATTAAAGTGGTGAAAACTGTTGGTTACCAGCTGACAAGTCTGATGTCCAGTTATTTTCATGCAGATGAACGTCTCACCGTTACGACGCTCGCGTTGACGGCGTTCGCTGCTGCAGCTCCCTCCCTCGCTCACCCACTCATCCTAATTCGACTGACTGAAGAACCAACGTTAAGTACGTTAAGGTTGTTGACCTCTACTGTACAAAGACCACATGCATCTGGAGGACTTCAGAGACCAGAACCAAGGACGGCAAACACTGAGGCTCATTTGTCTGAACTGCATTTACTCAGCTGCTGTGGGTCACCGCAGCAAGAAAGCTGGCCCACTGCAGCAGGAAACATGAAATTATAATAATACATTACAGTGAAACCTAATGGCTCTTTCAAAACACAGAAAATATTTAGCTAATAGCTTCAGTTACTGCATTCACCACCGATTCCCTCCAAACAGAATCAGTGCCAACGGTCACAGCAGAGCCAAACACGAGACCAGAAATGAGGGACAGATGTCAGACCGGAGGAAAGAAGTGATGATAAAATGTGAAATCCAAACGAAAGGCCACTTTCAGCTTTTACCGCTTTTTTAGTCAAACCGAGATCACCATGAGGTATTTACTCTAGCTTTCCCCAAAGTGGATGCAGAGGCATTTCGAAAAACATGAATTGAGAAACTGCAGAGGACGACAGGAGGAAGGTGAGCTGAGGTGAAGTTCACAGCAGAGCAGACGGTGAGCCGCCTGCCAAGACGCTCCAGAAGCACCGTTTTATCTTGATGTAGGCATTAAAGAGGGGAGTGCGCTCACTCATAAAGTCCAGTGTCACTCACGTGCATCAGCTTCATCCTTAAAAATGTTTTCTCTAGGAAGTCGGAAACATTAAGAAAAGGGGAAAGACTCAAAAGTGTGAGCTTGAAAACGGGGAATGAACTAAAGGAAACCTGTTTGATGACATTCACGCAGACCTTCCCTCAGCTTACTTCTTGCTCCTGTGCCTTAATTTACCGTCGATGACTTCAACATTAGCTCAGAGGCTCTGTGGTCAGAGTATTTTTAGAGCCCAGACTCGACTTAGAGAAGGTCAACATTTAGAAATCGTGTGTGTGGTTTCAGTTTTTCTCGAGCTCAGGCAGGGACGGTTTCCAGAGAGCAGCTGTTGTTTCCAGGGATGATTCACATTTACCTTTTTCTATTTATTAGACAATAAATGATCCATTCGTGCATTTCAGTGTTTAACTGTTGAGGACTGACTAAGAGGAGAGGCACAGCATTGTTTTTAGAGAATGCTAATGCTAGCATGCTAACATAATGACATTTACTAGGTAAGTTTATCACGTTCACCATATCAGTTCAGCCGGTCAGCACTCTAACATTCGCTCGTGGGCTGAGGATGATGATGGTATTGTTGGTTTTGCAGGTGATTCATAATTAAACCTTTGAGCTGATGATGGCGCTATATGAAAGTCTTGGGGTGAACACAGTCATTGAGGTAGAATTTAACCTGACGGGGGCATCACAGGTCGTTTGAAGGGTTTGACCAAACGTCCACTGCTGTCTTTTTTCTGGTGAGGACAGTCTCAAATTCCCAAAATGTAACCAAATGCCAATAAACATCTGTGGGGTGGTTAAAGGTTTTCTATTTGTCTGCTGCTAACTGTGTTTTTGGTTGTTTGAGCAAAGCTTCTGTTCTGCTTATCCGTGTCGTAAACACACGCATCAACGAAGACTTTCGCCTGGCAAACCGGCACACCAACAAAACGTAAACTGTGTCTACAACTCTGCTTCCAAAACAGTCGGGACCGTGTGAGAAATAAAACAGAGCCGATCATTTGCAAACAAACTGTGTTTTCTGAAGCGTCCCTGAGTCCACGTATTAGTCTCCTTCATCCAATCATGTGTTCACAAAGCGACGAGCCTCGCCCCGTCCTCTGTGATCGACTGAGCCTTTCCACGACGCCCCTTTCATACCCAGTCATGATCCTCTCACCTGTTTACCTGTGTTCCAGACAGGTGTTTTTAGAGCGTTCCACATCTTTCAGAGTAAGCAGATATTTAGAGAAATCAATGAAGCTGATGAGGAAAAACATGAAATCTAATGACTTTGTGCTGTTTTCAGTTGAGCAGACGTCAAAAAGGATTAGCGAGTTATCACATTCTGTTTGTTTTACGCAGCGTCTAAACTGTTTTGGAATGAGGCTTGTATGAAATTACTTTCACACATGACCTTTCATTTGTGCCAAAAAGTACTGTAGGTTGATAATTTGACTGTGACCCTTCATAGCAGTTGTTCATCTTTGCTTATTGTTTCCAGGCTGCTGCGATTATCGTGACTTTGAGCGTGGTTTCTGTTTGATTTGTCTGTTGCGTCTGAGCCAAACAGTGCTGCTGCACACTGTTCTTGGACTTGGACGCACTGATGAATGTGGACAGACGGCCACAAAGAGTAAAATACTATACAACAGTGAGGGAACTGGAAAAGAAGGATGAAGTAAGTACTATTCCACAGTACAGCAACACATTTCTGGCACAGAAGGGACACCATAGTCCACAGCTTTCAAATAAAACATAAGCTGACCACACAACACCTGGTAGGTTTTAATTATTAACAAAGCAATTATCAGGAGGGGTCAAAGATCTCCTCACTCAGCAGACTGTGGTGTCAGAGGAGAGTGGGTGGAGGCGGAGGTGTTGGCTGGAGGCTCCAGAGGAAGCAGCTGCTCATCGGCCTCGTCCTCCTGTTGTCAGTGATCAGGTTATCAGGAAGCACAGCACAAACACACCTGATCAAGAGGTTTCCCCCAGGTGATGAAAGCCACACTGACTCAAAAGGACGGCGCTTTTCAAGAGACAGCGAGCCAATTTTAAAGAGTGACTTCACCCAAATTACAAACATGCATATTTTCTGAAAGCCTGTCAGCCTTACAGAAATGGCAGAACAACTCTTTCCCACGCTGCACTCTCAAAACTTCAGAGACATCAAGTTTAGGGAGATGAAGCTCTCAGTATCCTCCTCAGCTGCTTTGTGGATAATTAAAAGGCATGTAGTGGTGGATCTGGAGAGCAGCTGTGGGGTGGATCCATGTGAGCTTGCAGCTGACTCGGGAGAGACTTGGAACCTCTTCTGGTTGGAAGACAATCAAACCGCCAGGGGGAAAAGACAAGCAGGCCGTTGGATGAGTTGTGAGAGGCCGAGAAAAGGCCCGGCTCTGGAAATCAGACCGAAAGCTCTGCTACAGAAGAGAGACGTCACTGCAGCGAGAAGAGATGCTGCACATCAGCAAACACGCAGGCTCGCTGACGTGATGCTGATCCGTTTACGCGTTCAACACGTCTGCTCTATGACGGGCCTGTTTCACTGTTTGGACACGGTCTAAAACCAGCTCTGCATCAAGATCGGTTTCATTCAGATCAGCTATGCGGTTGATCAAAGCAGCATGTCGCAATGGAAAGAAGAAAATCCACAAAACGCTAGAAAAACTCCAGACAAACGGCCCAATCGAGCGCAATCAGCTGATGAGGGAGAAAGACTTCACTGCAGCGCTGAACATGTGTTTGAGCATGTGCTGGTGACAGAACTGGAAAACTGGAAAAGGAAAATAATGCTTGAGTGAAAGACAGAAATCTTTTCCCAGTGCAGATTCAGTCTGTCAGAGTCACTAAGATTAAGATTTGCATTGAAAATAGGCAGAAACATGTTTTTTTTATATTTCACCTGCACCTTGAAGACTTGTTGAGATGTTGAGAAGCTAACGAGGAGCACGTGGGACGTGACTCAGCGTCACAGCTGATCCCTGCAGTGGGAAACTGCAGTAATAACAGTTTTCTTTCAGCCCAGCACCGTCATTATCACACTGCTGGAAAGTTCACTTTCTCATCTCGCTCCCGCAGGCGGACGCTGTCGAACAGGTCGTTTTTACCGCTGACACCAAGTGTGACAGTCACACTCACTGGCACGCTCAGTTTAAGCTACAGTGAAGGAAGCATGAGGACCTTCACAGTGACTGAACATCTGGTATGTCGTACTGTATACTCCGTCTACGTCTGTCATGTCATCTGTCAGTGAAAACCTTCCAAAAAAGCACTCCCAGACAGACTTTCCCAATTTTAAAAATCCAGTTTTATTAATGCAGAAATGTACTAATGCCTCAGGCTGAACCTCCAGTCCCGTTTCTTAATAATCCAATTGCTCAATCATTGATAAACCGTCTACGTGCCCGAGCATGTGTGAAGCCTTTCTGGATGAATCTGTAGGATGCGGTGGCGAAACCTGGCTGACTCAACAGGGCGTGTGATGTTAGACTGCCCTTCACGTGCTGATGAGCAGAGCCTCGACCAGCGGACTCTGACCGTGACGTGACCAAAGCCAGGGAATCCTCTGAGACGCCTCGGCCTGAGCACGGAGCTCCACGAGTGGAGGGACTGCACGTCATTTTCACTGTTAGAGGCATGATAAGGCCTAAAAACAGTTTGAATCAGACTCATGTATTTATCATCTCTGAGGACAATTATTTAACTTGAATTGTATGATTTTTTTAAAGATTTGTCTGCTGGTTTTTTAGCTGTGTTCACTCTACAGGGATTATGGATTGTGACGTTATGACTAACAGCAACAGCAATAGCAATTCATAATGTCTGTGTCATCAGACCACAACATGCTACAACGCGTGTGACACTACAACGTAAAACTGACATGCAGCCAATCCTCACCATGTACACTGAACCCTGAAAAACACGTTTATGGACTTTAATAATGTTTAAGTGCATTTAAATCATCCATTTATATGTTTAATGGGGCTTTTATGAGTTAACTGCATTCACATTTAGCATTTAAGCACTCAAAAGAAATATGAAAACAATAAAATGATTACTAACCAATTGATCTTGCCTGTGAATGATGAATGAACAATGATAACCACACACACAACTTCCACCAATAGATAACAGACAGAAAGTCTCTTTAAAACTGAGCACAGTGAATGTAATAATGAAAGAGTGACACACTCCAGACTCCATGAAGGCCATGAAGACTTCTGTCATCCACAACAGACACGACGAGCGGTGAGCAAACATTCAGCCTCCTTCGGCTTCCCGTCAACAAACAAACCTTGAAGCATTTGTTCGTCAGAGCTATGAATTCCCGATGACAGCGAACGTTTCCCTGTCCCTGCCTGCTGAGTGCTGAAGACGAGTCGGCTTGAGTCAGCGTGTCTCATTAACTATTCAGCAGCTCTCATTATGTTGTTCTGGTAACTGATACTCCATTCACGCTGTACGCCGATGACACTGGCCTGTTAATGAGGCTGATGTTTATGACTCAGACATGCATTCACTAGTCGGTGTGTTAATGAGCTGCAGAACAAAGACGAGTACTCTGAAAGGGGTCAATCCTTTACAACATGCTCAGCGTGTGACATGAAATCACTCCATTTTCTACTTTGGTGCTGTCACATGAGCAGGAAATTGTTGCATTTGAATGCGTCTGAATATGTGTAACTTTCACCGCTCACTAACATGCTGCAAACACTCCCATGACGAGGACTCACTAACAACGGAGGACTTGAGTTATACTGGGAGGCTTCGAGTGTGTCAATAAATAGCATGTGAATAAATACATGAATATGGAGCAGACCAATGGTGGAAAGAGCATGTATGCTTAGCAAACCACCCTGTGTAATTACAAGCTAAAAATAAGAAATAAACAATGTGCAATGAATCAGTTCATACCGAGAAAACAAATGGAAATGAGGAAATGGAAAAGCTGGAATGCACCGACTCCCCCTGAATATTTGACAGAGGCGGGTGAGTTTGGTTATGAGCAGAAGCTGATGGAGAAAGCAGGTGTTTGTGTTTATAGCTTTGGCCTGACTGTTTGGTGAGGAATTATTAACGTGCTGCTTACTGTCGGCCGACATGCTGTGAAACACAGAAGCTAACACTGCAGCGTTTAGTGTCCGATTCTCCCATCAGATCCACAAACTGTGGGTAAAAATGCTCCTGTGCCACTTGCACCATCTTTTTGAGGCCACCTACACTGAAGCTGTGTATCAGTTCAGGCTCGACAAACCCTTCAAATACTCCTCAAACTATGGCTGCAGTTACAGCTTCTCTCTGTCGCTAGCTGTTAGCTTACACTGGTCACATACAGGTAAGCAGCAGAGAAATGCATATGTTGCTCCTTTAATTATGTATTTGCATTGTAAACTGATAAAGAAGGGAAATATCACATGATCACACCTCTTTTTCCAGATCACTGGTCATTGGTAAATCCATCATGTGAAGTGAAACAATGAAAATTGTCCATACCAACATTCACAAAGAGACTTTGACTGGAAAACTCTGAAAGGTCAGATTCATCTGTCTGTCACTATTTTCCGACCTTTACCATCCATCCCACATAACGTGAACGCAGCATAAGGCCCGAGTCATGGTTCTTCCTCACAAAAATACAGGCAACTACACAGCCAACATATTGTTAAAGACAAGGAGAACGAGGAGGCATCTAACAG
This sequence comes from Chaetodon trifasciatus, assembly GCA_037975065.1. Taxonomy (NCBI): domain Eukaryota; kingdom Metazoa; phylum Chordata; class Actinopteri; order Chaetodontiformes; family Chaetodontidae; genus Chaetodon; species Chaetodon trifasciatus. Next base: position 790,521 of record JBBMOE010000094.1, on the reverse strand, counting down.
AAAACAACAACAGGCCGACTGCAGAACGTCCGCTGTTCGTTTCAGTGCGTGCTCGCGGTGCGTTTGTCCACCGTGAACGTCACACTGCTGGAGGGCAATGATGACTGCAGCAAAGATAAGAGCAACGAGTGCAAGCACACATTAATTCATGCACGTTCTAGCTGACTTGAACCATAAAAGTGTCATTCTTTGGCTCAACCCTTTGAGGTTCAACTCGAAAACATTATTTCCGCCTCTGAAAAATGTTTGTGGTTCTGCTAAAAGTCAAATCTGGTAAAAGCGTCCACAAAGCTGTCTATGTTAGAGAGTGACAGCTCAGTCTGTCCAAGACTCAGTCTGCAGGCCAGCCACCTGCACGCTGTGACCTTTTGCACATTCACTTTTTCAGGCTAAAGAGCTCTTCATTCTCTTTGGATTGGCTCGTTACTTCAACACGGGTGCCAGCACCTGGTCGCTGGCCCGGCTACAGACGGCTGAGAAGATGCTTTTGGCTTCCCGTCTCGAGACAGCCACATGAAACAACAAAGGGCTACGAAAAAAAGTGAACTCCGAGACACTTTTAACCCCCCAACTAGAACATAAACACACTTATCCTGTGCATGCAAGAAAGATGAACATGTTCAGAAGAGATTAGAGGAATCCCTTTGAAAACAAGCAGCTTTGAAGTGAAGAAATTCGAACTTGCTTTTCCTGCCTCGACTCATGTCTTTGTCGACCGCCTTCCTGCTTTTCAGATGGAGTATTTTTATCCAGACGGCAGCCATTTTGGTTCATATCAGTTAGTACAGGGCACAGAAGTGTCCGAGGTCAGAGAAGGCCATGAGGCTGCCGGTGTGGATCTTAAACCGCGTGGGATGATCCAGATCGACAAATCATGCTCGTAGGCCCGCCTCTTCAGACCAGGGAAAATTTACACTTTCAGCAGTGAATGTAAAAACAGACTCCACACACACATCACTCTGCACAGTGAAGCTCAAACATTCAACCGTACGAACAAGAAGAAGAAGGAGAAGACATTTTTGAGTGATGAGGGACTTTAAATAGTCCCATGAGCCATTAAATCCAGCGACAGGTTTGTCAGAGCAGCTTCCAGGTGAGAAAGTAGCAGCGGAGCGGAGCTGTAAAGATCACGACAGCAGTCGACGAACTCTGCAGGAATAAAAGTAAAAATAAACTCTTTTCCATTATCTGTTTTCTGAATGAGGAGGTGCTTTCAGGCTGTTTTTGGTTTACAGAACAAAGCGACTGTGAATCCCACAAGCCCAGGCTGTAATCTCAGTTATGCTTGCTGGGCAGCTTCCTTGTTTTCTCCTCACTGAGTCAAACATGCAACATCCACAGAAAAAGGCAAAGGGTTTTGTTTGCCGTTTTTAGTCAGGTATTTTGGGGGGCCTCCGTGACCTGAAAAGAACCATGACAGGGGCTGGGACTCTGTTTGCCACGTCTGATTTTTTGCTTCACCTTTATGGGAGGCGACTCTTTCATCTGGACTGCTGTCTGTCAGCAGGACACCATAAAACCTGTGGATGTGTTGCAATGAAACTTCACTGCAATGAGATTTGATTCAAGAAATTACACATCACATTTTGGTGTTTAAGTGAATCTGGGATTTCTGCCTCCCACTAAACACCTCGCAAACACAAGGATCGAATGCACCGCCATTACTGTCTTTATCCCATCACAAACTCTAAATATCGCCAGCCTTTATGCATTGTCTACTTCTGCTTGTAACCAGAGAGATTATACTTTCCAGATTCCATGAAGCCAGGCCACAGGAAGCCCTGCTCTTTATTAAATAAAAGCCGAGTTATTTTCCTGTCCGAGAGCTATTAGTCAACGGAGATCAGTGCTGGGCTGTCTGCATGATGCACTGTGGAGTCTTTATTTTTCACTAAAGCTGAAAAACAGGGGTGATAAGGGTTTTGAACATGAGTAAAAATCAAGGTTGTATCCTTTAATAATGACCAAGCAGTCATAAAAGTATAACTGCGTGCACTAAAAGTAGTTTCTGATGAAGCAAATGTCCTGTCTGTGACTCATTAGTCACCACAATCGAGCATGAAAAGCGCTTCGTCTCTGCCGCTGTCTGCAGCAAACAAGCCAAGTCAAACTCACATTAAAAGAGGAATTCTCATTTCAAAGCAAGAAACTGGAGTTTGCAGAGACTCTTGAACTTTCTGCAGGTCTGCAGCTCAGGATCAACGACGGCCTGACGCTGACCTAACTGGGCTTAGACCAGTTTCCACCACTAAAGACCACTCAGGCCCATAAAGGGGGGAAATGACCAAACTCCCCTCACTAAAGACCACCTGACCTACTTTCTTCTGCTCTGTGTGTGTGTGTGTGTGTGTGTGTATGAGAGAATGTTAGTGCACGTTTAAGACATTGTTTGTTCAAGTGTGTGAAAGCACGAGTGGTAAAAAGGTGTGTGCACAGGCGGTTACGTGCAGTAAGTGAGCTTTGAGGAGGTGTACTTGAAGGATTGTGTGTGTATCAGTCTTGTGCATGTGTGCATGTGTGTGCGTGTGTGTTACAGGCTGGCAGCTGAGGCCCGAGCTGCCATGTGTTGCCCAGCTGTGGTCGCCTGGCGTTGGTTTTGCAGACTCGGAGCAGAGGGAACAGGCAGAATATAAATACTGTCTTCCCCTTTGTGCCTTTCTTCTGGGACAAACAACAGACGCCTTGTTGTACAGAAAACGGGGCAGTTTCACCCTGAGAAACACACCGTGTGGCTGCACGAGCTGGAGCAGGAGGTCACTGCAGCCGTTCAAAAGGTGGGCAAAGCGGTGAAAGCTGGTTCTTCAAGTTAAAATCCCTCTCATCCACCCGGACCCACATTGGCTGCTAGTTATGGTCAGAAATAGTTCAGAAAAATCCATTAAATTTATGAGCGTTCTTTAATTACGTCTCTGTTGTAGTTTTCATTGTTAGTGGCAAAACGCGCCATTCCTGCACAGCAGTGGAGTGTTCAGACTTATATGACTGACTGCCCCCCCCCCCGACACTGACTTATACAGGGGTGGCATGAAGTACACAAAGTACACACACACACGCACACACACTGTGTTCAGCTCTTTCTATCTAAAAGATAAGTTTGCAGTCACAACACAGCAGCTGACAGATATAACATGAAGCTTTCGCACTTTATCATCTACGTCCTTAAAAATCCAGAAGTAGGCGACATACAAAAGAAAGCAAAGCACGTTCTGAAATACTCAGCACTTTGAACTTAAGCCCCGCCTCTCAGCGAGCAGACAGCCAATCATACTTTAGGATAATGGGGTGGCAGCTGCGGTGACCAGTCATATTTCAGGGCTGGTCGGTGCCACCCCCTCCCAAGGCCACTCCTTGCACACGCCCCTCCTGCAGGATTCAAGCTGCCCATCACTGAAGAAAATCAGAGGAATCAGAAGCATCATTTCCTCTCCGTGATATCAGCCTCTCTCTGACTGCCGACACGCCGGCTCAGAGCTGCGTCTAATTACTGCTAATGCAAACTCAACATCTGCTGCTGCTGCTTCCCATTAAAACTGCGACTTTCCTTCTGTCTTGTTCTGCCCGAGCGAGCGCGTCAGATTCAGATCAATGTCGAGCTGCTGCTGCTTTGCTTTATGTGGGATTTCTAGTTCTAGATTTTCCTCCTTCGGTCCTCACTGACCTACATTTTCACGTTCTGCCTTTCATTTCTGAATCGCCTCTACCTCGGCAGATCTGAGTTTAGAAACCAGCCTTGATCTTCAGGTATGAAGTCCCTTTGAAGCAGCTTGACCCGCTGATCTGCAGAGATAACCTTGTTTATTCTGTCGTGGACTGTTTACTCGGTTCAGTGTGAGAAAGGCCTGATCTGGGACACGCTTCAACCCTCAGAGCTTTTAACTTCCTCTAATGACTTTATGGCTCTTTTGGAAAAGTACCAAGTCACTGAGTGCACTCGCAAAGACAATCTAATAATTCTGGTGGCTTGGCCGTTGAAGAACTGGGTTAAGTGGCGAGGCGAGGGTTGAATTAGAGGAGAATTACTCTGCAGTGTATGTGTAAACAAACTGGAAGGGTCTATTTGATCACAGGACACCCAAAAGTGTGTTTAAAACCCCACACTTCACACAGTGTAATGAGGAAAGTGTCCTCTGGGACGCACGTAATGGTACACATTTCAGAAGAGAGGTCAGATGTGATGTTGACTACTACTGAAAGCTTCTTGAGTCTTTCTCAGGGACAGTTTGACACAACCTTCTGAATCTGGGTAAAGGAAATGTATTATTTGATCAAATCTACTCATTATTACTTATCATTACATCTACTAAAGCGGCTTTCTTAAAGCGAGACTATAATTTGCAAAATGCGAGTCACTATTAGGAGGGTGGTCTGGAGTTAAATGCTAGAAAGAGAGTTTTGCTTGTGGAATCATTTGAAACTGAGTCCAGCTAAAAGGCATCCAGAGTTTAAACCAACAGCCCAAGAAAAACAAACTGTTTATTCATCCGTCAACACACCAGAAAGAGATGACAACAGGCCAGAGGACGACTAAATGAGGACTAATAACCAGCAGCGCTGTAAATCAGCCCTGAAAAACAGGCCACAGCCATTACATTCAGATGCTTCACACTGTGCTCAGCACAAGAAGTTGAACTGAGGAGTCGTCATCCTGATGACACTTGACGACGGATGAGGAAGGTGGACTAGATTTGGATGAAATCTGGCTGTATTCTGACATCTTGAAGTTGACAAACCAATGTCACATCAAGGTCTGTTTGGTGGCTGCTGTGGAGCTTCTGACCGTATCAAAGGTTCCTCATCAACAGCGCAGATGCTCAAACTTTCCACAGGACCTCTCATCCGTGTGGACTTAAAGGTCGAGGTTCAAAGTTCGTTCTTGACCTTGAAAACAGCAGTTGAATGAACAGTAGTCATAAACTACTTCTTTCAACAACACAACGATGTCAGCGGTCGTCGAGACGACTCGAGGGTCAGCTCTACATCCTCTGTCTGAACCGCTGAGGCCGAGGTCCGGCGGTCAGGAAACGAGGTCCGGCGGTCAGGAAACGAGGTCCGGCGGTCAGGAAACGATGCTCTGGAGAGACTGTGCTCCACCTTGTTCTCGTCAACCCTCTGACCTTACAGTCAAAATGAAGCGTCCTCAGACTGATAGAGGTGAGGTGGTGAGCGCGACGGGCACATGAACATCTTTTACTCTCAGCTGTGAATAAACGTGAGGCTGCAGCTGAATGCAGGTTTTGTTCAGTGGGAACAAGACTATCAGTTGAACTGTTCACTTACTGATAAAGCAAAGGACCGTCACCTCTTACTCACCACAGACCAAAAAGTCAGTGTCCAAATAACATGATGTGGCATTTGTCAGAGGAGTTTATCCGCATTAGTCACCAGTGAAGGTATTTCAAGGATGCAAATGAGCGCTTGTGTCCTGGACAGAGAAGGGCCGGTGGTGGGAGAAGTGCAAGCAGAAACCACAGCTACCACACAGAAAGACGCTCAATCACATGTCCGGCCTGCATTTTACTAAAAGTAAAAAACAAGAGTCCAAACCAGAAGAAATGATAATAAAGCCGAGAGTTTAGTGCCACCGCTGAGTTTGAGTCTCCAGTTTGGGTCATTTTCTTACATATGAGCTGAGACGCTGATGAGAACATGAGGAGTGACGGACCTGTAAGAAAAAAAAAGTCCATACCTTCATAGAAAACTGACAAAAACCAACGAGTCAACAGGAAGGCCATGCAGTGCATAAACATGTAGCTCAATGGCAATAACTCTGATGGTTTCAGGGATCAGAAGAGAGGCTGTGATGTCTGAGGAGAGGAGATGCTCTGATTGCCTTTTTGGCTCGTGCTGTGTAGAAAAATCAATCAGCTCATTAAATCAGATAATGGCCCAACTTTTCAGATTTTCCTAACAGCCAGTAAGAACAGTGTGATGTGCTGCTGAGTACCCTGAGGAGTCCTTGGAGGAGAAGACCTGCACTCTCTCAAGGTAACAGGATCGCATGAGAAGGGGCTAATTACTGGAAATGGATGTTTGGTTTTTTGGGCTGTGCCAAGCCTGCACTTGTGTTGTGTTACGTTGTGCGTGTGTTTGTGTGGACGGGGTTTTCCAGGAAGCTGCTGTCAACACAGAGTCTAGGATCAGATAACCCTCCTCCCACTTCACTCCCAGATCTGATCAGAAACAGAAGCGTACGTATCTGAGATGACCGGGACAATAACTGATGTCTTTTTTAAGCTATAAGGACAACATTCACACAGTGAAACTCTCCACTGTTTCCCAGGACAGCTGTCCTTTTCAGCAGGTCCATCTCACCAGTCTTCAGCTGTCCAAGTGCACACATGTTATTACACAATTTGTCTGTCCCATTCATCACAATTTGTCCTCTAGTGCCTCACAGACATGCTGTGACCACAGCCTGAGCCTGCCCAAACTGTTTGACTTTCAGGTAAACTAGATGCACTTGCAGCACCTTGGAGATGAGACGGAGGATAAAGAGAAGCTGATGTTATCAGGCAGGAGGGAGGCAGCCGCTCACTTCTCCACTATCGTGATCATTATCTTGTGATCAGGACACGTCATCCAACATCAGCTGTGTGGTTTTTCACCCCTACATCACTGAAACAAGATGAATGAAGGTCTTGTGCTGGGAGCTGTGCTGAAATTATGAGACTCTGAAGATCTTGTAGCCTGCACGAGCTTTGACAGTAAAGGTTTTGGTGTTCGCCTTCATGTTAGAAGTCTCAGGTGTTAAGATGTCTGTCTAATAAACGCGTAAAATGCCCCCAAAATTGTGCCAATGTCTGCATCTGTATGTCCATGTGACGTGTTTCATGTGGAGACTGAGGACTGTGGAGAACACCCTGACCTTGTATGAGCCCTGATCGTGCCTGCACATGGATCTGTTGTGGATTATGTACGCTTATGAACCGCCATGTTCAGCTGGGACAGGAGTCTGAAGTTTACCAGCTACGCTCACGATCAGTGTGAGTCCTTGTCCTGTCCTTGAAATTTTAAGGGAATTAAAAAACATCTACCCACATTAAAGAAGCAGTTAGCTCTGAACGCTGGGAAAGTCTAACATGTTGGACCAAACGCTGCCTTTAGACACAGGTTTGCCTTTAGAGACGACAGCGTCCTTCCCACAGGTGCTTCCATTAAATCATCACGGTGTTTTGTAGGCCAGGTGATTCTTTGAGACGGTTACTTTGTGGACCAGGTGGGTGGGTGTGTGTGTGCGACACACAATGCTGTGTGTTTAACAAGTGTAAACTGCCTTCAGGTATATGTGGATCATAAATTACAACACCCCACGGCACAAAACAAACAACCACCTCACATGTCAATCACACATTTCTTTTGTCAGGTGTATGTTTGTATGACAGGTGGGACAGCAGCTCGTCCTCTGCTGGAGGACGACCACGTGGACGCAGGTTGTGTTTCAGTTGTTTGGAAATTTTTCCTTCATCGCTTTTATTTTAATTTCATTTGTTTGCATATTTTTACAGTGAAGTGTTTAAGTCAATTTTTAGATGAAAATGTAGAAGTCTCTCTGGTTCAAGCTTCTCAGATGAGCATTTGATGCTTAATACTATACTTAATACTATAAATTCAAACGATTGACAGGCAAAAGAGTTTTTCTTGTCATATTCATACGTAGATTTTGTTAATATGATGCTTTTAACTTTTAATAGTTATCTTTATCATTATTTGGCAGCTGCTTTTACGGCAGCAAAGGGGATCTAATTGAATACTCTACAGGAAAAAGGTGTCTAAAGGATCAAAAAAGACAGACAGGTTGAGCTGAACCTCGGCCTGAAAGGACAGTGAGTGGCTTTGATCGGCGGTCAGAAACACACAGGCTGAGCAGCAGAGCTGGTTGCAGCAGGTCTGATCCGCCCACATCACAACGCTCGTCTTTCCTCGGCTGCCTCCTGCAGCAGAGTGACACCTTGTCAGTGGAGATAAATCAAACTGGGTCGGATCCAGAAACTTAATTCCAGGTTTTAATTGACCATTTCAACAGTGGGGAACCACAAACCAGCGGGACGCTCGGGGATTAGTGTCAGGACTGCATCTCAGCTTAAACTCGTTTTCCTGGGTTTTGAAATACCGCCTCCGCAGCCACCGAACCAAGAAATGACCTCTGCTGCCGCGGTGGAAAGGTCCCCGTGTTACTGCAGCGCTGTACGAAGGAGGGCAGGTACGCAGACACATCAAATGCAGCAGGAGTGACGGTTGTTAACATTATCTTAATGGAGTTTCCGCTCATGACAAAGTGGCACGAGAGCTCACGCGGACGTCAGGTGACAGCAAAGGTCACGAGCCGCATCTGAACCCACACACACACTTTGTACCTGAGTGAACACACTCACCTGGCCATTCAAACGCTGACTTTACCTACATCTGATCTCAAGATCCAGACTGCTTTTCCTGTCGTTTGTAAGCACATTTCAGAGAACCAAAGAGTGTGACCTGTGGTTCAAAGCTCAAGAAAGTGGACCTTCAAGTTCTTCTCCAGACGTTTTAAGACATATGAAATTGTCTCGCGCTTGGTGTATTAATTTGTGTCTGATATAGTTTTCCTACTTTTTCATGCTCCTGTCCTCTCTGGCTGTGGGACTTTTATTACCTTGCCAGACTGTTTTACCTGGTTTAAGTGCAAAAACGGCATTTTAAGTTTCAGTTTTCAGGTTTCATTAAAAGAAATATTTACCATTCAGGTTTTTCGGGGTTTTTTGATGTTGTTTATGGAAACACCGCAGGGGGTTGAACAGCCGTCTGCAGACCACGCTCTGCATGAACACACATGTGGATGGAGTTGGAGGGAGCGGGAGGGCAGGAAGTGTCAGGATCCAGAGGAATGTTTAGAGCCATCCGGCAGGAAGTCGGGGCTTCATAGAAAGCCAGAGGAGGAAAGAAAGAGCGGGACAGAACAGAGGGAGATGAAGGTGATGAAACAGGGAAGAAGAGTTATGGGTGGAGGGAGAGGAAGACAGGAAAGTAAAAGAGGGAAAGAGACTTGAGCAACAAATGATTTACTGTCCTGCTGATCAAACTGAGGACCTGGACTTAAGAGCAGCTTCCTTTCAGGGAGGCTTGGAGCGACGACCCTGACGCGGTGCGTGCTCACCACACTCCAGATAAAATCCATCTTTACACATCTGTCCTTATTCACATGCATTTCTTTCTTCAAGCTCTCCATTTCAAAAATTTCATGAATTCTCCATTTTGTTAAAGGACACACACACACACACACACACACACACACACACACACACACACACACACAGAGGAGTAAGTTTGGATGGTTAAGGAGATTGAACACTATGGAATTAAAACAGAAACAAATAAAGACCATTTTAATGCTAATCCTGCCTTCCTAATCCCTGCACTGATGTGTCTGCAGTCAAAACATATGTGTGAGATCAGCCGTCACCTCATCCTCGTCTGAACCGCACAACGCCGACCTCGTCAACCGCGACGGCCTCTTCATCACAATAACGCAGACCTACATGCATGAGGCCGCTATTGTGGCATCTAAATCATGGATTAACCTACAAACTGAGACAAGGAGCAGATGTGGGAGAACCTGTGTTACGGAGCACTTTGGAGATCAAAGATGTCTTATCTTAAAAGAACTAAGCAGTTGGTACGTGAGTGACATGGTCACACGGAGGCAGCCATGTTGGTGCCCGCAGCTTGTTACGTCCAGTTAAGTTTGGGTGGCTGGTTATGGGTTTGCTTACCGTCACTGGTGGAAATTTACAGCAAACCTGCAGTCAGACGCTGTTGAACTGTTTTCTCTCATTCATCCGTTTCTTGGCTTGATTGGCTGCCTTGATAAATAGCAACCTGTTCCCCTGGTTGGATGAAGTTTGTGGTACTTTTTCTATTATTTTGTCAACCCCATTTATGTGAGCGAGGGCAGACTAAATAACGGAAACACGTCTATGTATAATCCAATACAGTTGAAAAGCAGTGCAACCTACATCCTCCAAAATCATGCCATAAATCGGCCTTCGATGGAGGTTAATGTTGACTTTCAGAGAGGTGACGATGGTGGTGCTGCTGGACTGCGTGATCACTGGTTAAACTGGATGAACAGCACATTTTATTTGAAATACAAAGTTCGGAGCAAAGCTGCTCGGCGGTGGAGCTCGTGCAGATGAAGCGCTCTTGTTGTGGCTCAGAGTCAGATTTCACTATCACTTATGACAATATCAGAGAACACCTCTTAAATTGCTTCTCACATTTAAAGGGAGGGAGTGGGGGATGGGACAAATAAAACTATGCTCAGGACCCCCATCAGACCGGGGCCAGCCCTGTTTTTGTTGTGGCGCTCCACTGATGCTGGGGTGAGGCTGGACTGCAACTACAGATGTATTTCACTTTGATTCATCTCTGTATTATTCAGCGAATGACTGAATCTACAGCGACTGTAGATCTGTGGCTGAAAGGGAGTAATGAGTTGCCCAAGGACACTCCAGCAGGGCAGGCACTTTAAGTCTACACCTGAAGTCCAACGTCTGCTGCTGAGCTGCCAGCTAAAATCATAAATCTAAGTCAGAGATCTGGTCCACGGTCACCACTGCAGCCAAAGGAGGAAATAAAAATAAGCAGGTTTCCTGTCTGGCTCTGCGCGTGGAGCTGCAGGTCTGAGACTTTGTTTGATTTCCCACAGTCACAGTTGCCTCTCTGCCCCGTGTTCAGCCGGCTGAGAGCAGCGAAACCAGTTTAAGATGGAGAGCAGGCGGCTCTGGCTCGCATCCAGAGTGTCTGCCTCCTTGAGAAGGTGTTATTTCAGCAGCGGCGTAGAAAGGCCTCGCCAGGCCAGCAGCCAAGCTCGGCTGGCTCGCTGTGGGCATTTTTTTCACTAAACATAAAAAGGACGTGAGAAATGAGACACCGACTGCCTGCATGGGACTCTGGACAACAATATGTTTGTTACAAATGAGACGAGGAAGGAAAGCTGTACCTGCCACAGCTTCGACTTAGAACGTACGTGGATTTAATGGTTCAATTTTCACACGTGGGCTGAATTTTGGGGGGCGACGTACCTGTTATCACCTGAACAAGATCACATGCTGCCAGCTAAACCATCTCATTATAACTGAGCGACCGCTCAGAGAGGAAGGTCGTGAGATGTGGTTGAAAGCTTTGGAAGCACAAAGCTTGAGTAAATTCAGGGTCCAGGCCAAGAATCAACCTTCAAGCTCATTCACATGCTTTGTTTGGGTGTCCGCACACTTTTGGCCATGTAACAGATCTCTTTTTTTTTCTATTTTTGGTGTCTGGCAGATTTACTGCTTCTTTGTCCTTCTGCTGAGACAGGAGTCACTTTTAGGTATAAAAGGAGATTTGCCTCTCAAATTCCTCAGACTCTGATTGGTCGCTTGTCAGAGTGACCTGAAGAAATGCCTGAACATAAAAAACAGCAGACCGAGCAAGAGCTCAGCTGTACGCACAGGACAGTTGTCCTGCGAGGACAACAGGGCGCAGGGGCGTCCGCGGAGCACAAAAGGACAAATCTGCAAGCTGTTTAAATTCCTCTCAGCTCCTCCCGGCTCCTCCCGGCTCCTCCACAGGTGTCAGGTTTCAGCTTTAAACAAGCCAGGGAGCCGCAGAGGGAGGGCTGAGAGGCGCTCTGACGCAGCGGTGCGACCGGTACAGTCGAAATCATCGTTAAAATGAAGCCATATAAACCGGCAGAGCCTCTGTTTGTAGTGGTGAGCCTATTAAGGTCTATGATTGGGCAGTTACTTTTTATGGTTTTAAGGAGAAATGCAGACAGCTGAGGCCTGAGGAGGGAAGAGAGCTCTGAAGGTTTCAGGGCTGCTTTGAAATCTACAAAACCAAGTTGACGGGTGCAGCCATCACATTCTCACAGGCTCGTGTCGGGAGCGTAACCGTCCCTGTGATTTTATTAAAGATATGAAGTAGAAGCCCTCAGCAGAGTTCAAACCTCCGAACAGCTCGTCGCCACAGCTGCAGCCACCATAACGTTATTCCCACCAGCATCCTGACACACGAATTTCTGACTCATTGACAAAATACCCAGGGTTGAACGACAAAATCTGAACTCCATATTAGTGCAAAGTGAAGCGTGACCTCAGCTTTAAAGTAGAGGTTAACAACCTGGCGGTCGGACAAGGGCTCGCGGGATGAGATGCTCAGTTCTCATCTTTGCTTTTTTCTTGTTCATTACAGGAGAATTTGATCAAGGCTGGGCCCTAAAAACACTCAAATAAAGTCTAAAAGTCACATGGTCACGTCACGGGTCGGCTGTTTTGTTCAACACATAGTGGGAAGATATGATTTGAGGGTTTTATTTTAGGCATCAGTTATTAAAAACGTAAACTCTACACTCACGTCCTGCTACTGAAACACTGCATGATGTGTCACACACGTCGACACTGCGTGCAGGGTGCAGTCTGTCTATCATGTCCTGCTTGTTATTTGCGTGTCTGCTGTCCCTGATGAACGCTGCTCCTGCACTAACACAGCGATCATTGCAGACCCACACCTGAAGCAAGCCTGCTCTCTGATTGGTGGACAGGTGAAGCCTACCTTGCACCACGCCCACCAGTTCAAACAAAAACAAACCCTGTAACCGTCTGACGGGCTCAACCGACTGACTCCACTGTGTCAACACACACACATGCACGCATGCGCACGCACACACTCCACCTTCACACACACTGCCTAAGAGAACAAACCGATCCACTGCCGCCTGCTCATTGGATATAATAAAACTGGATATTGGCCAATCAGTGGCGCCCACCGACCAGGACTATTCTCCCATGAAGCCTCGGGGGCGTCAGTCTGTTAAACCTGAATGAAACCTGCCTCGTCCTGCCCGCAACAGCTGCTGGTCTCAGTTCAGTGGAGAGTTTTACTGTTTCAAAATGTCATTTAAGAGGTTTTTCCACTCTGCAAAAAGTCTTCATTTCTATGGGATCCAATTTTGGAGAATAAACATGGTAACACACAAAAGCACTGAATAGGTTTGTGGTTTTCGAAAGGACAGTTTTGATGGAAATAGCTCATATTACGTGCCAGTACTCAATATAATTACTGTCTCAGGGTGAAAGTGGCTTTGAAACTGCAGATTGATGATATTTCTTTAGCCTTATTGTAGATTTAAAGTAAGGTGGCCCAACTTTCAGCATCTTAAATCTTGATACTCTGCTTGCTTGTGCTGGTCCTGAATGCTTTAAAGAGATCCTGAGTGTTTCTATGTTTGACAGACTTCTCTGCACAGGATATAAAGTGATCTGATTGTGGCTGGACAGGGCAGAAAATGACCCTGTGATGAAAACGTGCAGTCTGAAAGCGCAGTCAGACTCTATTTTTAGTCTCTAGTCTGACTCTGGTCCAGACTGTTTTGGCTGCAGCTCAGTAATTAGAGACGAGAAACCTTCTGCTAACGGATGTGTCACTGTCAACACATTCATGTCTCTGGAGTTTGGGACAATGAGCTTTCCTCTGTCTCTTCAGTGTGATGTTCAATTTAAGTGAAACTGTCAGGAAAAGCTCTCCAACCTCCTCCACTCATGAAACAATCAACAGATCACATTAAAAATGCACCAATAAGAATGAAGTGAGACACTTGTTTTAACTGATGGGATATTAATAAGAAGGTTTCTCTTCTCCAAACTCCTCCCAAAACAACACAAACCACAGACTACAGACACCAAGTGCTGAAAATAGCACATTCCTTCAGACCATTGTATTAAACACAGAGTGTGTTTACATACAGGAGGACATTGTATAATTCAGTCCAGTCAGCAACTGAAGTCCCCGTATTTCACAGAAGAACCAGTAATTTAACAGTCAACTGAGGTTATTCCAGTTGTGCTCCACGACTGGGAGATAAGTGAGTGATCAGCGGAAACGACAAAGCTAAAATCTGATGCGCTGAAGCACAAACAGGATGACGTTCGAAAATTCAGGATTAAATCGAAAAAGCTTCTAAAAGTCCACAAATTCTGAACATTTCAAGAAATTCATAAAACTCCCAGTATTACACCCAGAAAGTCAGGACTAAAAAGACAAAAATATTGGATACATTTGTGCGTTAAACACACAAAAATCTGCAAAAACCACAATTTCTGACCTGAAAAATCTGCATCAAACCCAAGACCTACTGATTAAATACAGATATTGTAGTTTTATGTGACTTTTCATGAAGAAATCAGCAAATTCTTCTTTGTTGTACATATTTTGTGTTTGTGTGTGTGTTTGGCCTGCTGCTGCAACAAGAGAATTTCCCAGTTTGGGATCAATAAAGTAAAAGTGTAAGTGTGACGTCTGCTTTCTCATGGGACACGAACAGCGGCCTCCTGGGTCCTGTTAGTTTGACTCATCCATCCACCTCCACCCATGCCATTTCCTCCTTTGTTGCATTCATAATTACTACAGCCTCTAGAGGTCACATCCCGGTTTCAGTATTATAACAGATTATGGATTAAATCTCTGCATTTTTAAAGATGTAATTCCACCGCTTAGAGTATAAGATGCTAAAACAATGAGAGCAGGCTTCAAACCAAACTTCTGCCGACCAGAATCACACACAAAGCGCTTCCTGACATCAGAAAATACCCATGATGCTCTGTGCGTTTCTGCAATAAGACAGCTGACGGTTCGAAGCCCTTTATCAACAGAGTGTCTTTGTCCAGCCTCAGTCGCTGTGGGTCCCTCATCTGAACTGTCCTCAGTGTAAATATGAAGCACTCCGGTTTTCTTCCCAGTTCACATTCCTCTCAAACTGCTGGCCTCCGTCTCTGGTGGCTGGAAGCTGGTTTATTTCCTTGTCAAATGCCCTTTTCCTTAAAGACTGGGCTCTTTGTTTCAGCTGCGATTAGCTGGCAGATATAAAGGCAGGCAGGCCGATATTTGAGACGATTGTGCACGCCTGCCTGCTTCTGGCGCTCACAAATATTCCCTCTCTAAGACTTCCAGGGAGAGCTCGGCAGCCAGATGTACCGAGCACTCGTCATGAGACCGGCACGAAGCTCGCTCTGTTTGTTTTACTCAGCCCGAATGCTCTCACCAGCGCCTTTGAGCTCAGCGAGTCTGCCGACCTTTGACATTTCATACCGCTGGAAACTTCACTGGATTTTGAAAATGCACGAGCACCAATGAGAAAGCAGGCAATCTCTCAACCAGGAAGCAGAACTTTTTATAACAGCTGTTTCACCGATACACCGCTACCTGAAACCAGTTTTAAAGTGCTTTCAGCATTGTGTTGTTTTTTTATCCAGAGCCGATCTGTCAGTGAAATGACAGCTGCTGTGATGACAAACTCTTTTCCTAAAGGCTTGAAATGCCAAAACAAAAAAATCAGGAATGACGCAGGTGTTGGTGCCGTTACCTGGTCGACGTCACCGCAGAGAGGTGCGGATACTGATGTCGTAAATCGACCATGAGTAGCTGTGAGTCACAACTCGTGGAAGGTTTACACAACTACAAAGTTTCAGATGGTCAAGATTAAGCACCTGACAGACTATTACTGTGGTTCAGCATCATCCCCACACACCTGTCCACTGGTCTACAGAGCTCACAGCCCTGTTAGACCGACACAAACCGATCAAACTAATGACTGAAATCTGTATCGAGCTGGTCCTAAGTTAGGACGAGAGAGGATCTTTCCAGGGGATAAAAGCATCGTTAACTGCTTTTCTGTGATCAGCAGCCAAAATCGTCTTAACTTTCTGTCAATTTACAAAGTGTGAAGATAAACTTGAAATAGTTTAGACACAGCTTTATAAAGAGCAGGCAACATGACATATACAAACAGCTGTGAAGATCTGAGCCTCAACACTGACATCTGCTTCACCGCAGCTACACAATCAAAGCAAAGTGATCTCTGGCCCGAATGGACCCTCAGCGGGGTTTTTACACATCAGCAGCCCTGGAGGGAGGCATCAGCCGAAAGTGCAGCATCCAAGAGTCGATATCAGCCTCACACCTTAACTGACAGTGTTTGCAAACAGAGGATCAGAGAGGTTTAAACTGTCCTGTATCATACAAGCATTCAATGGTCCCTCTGCTGTTGGCTGGCCAATCAAAAGCTCCCAGTGGGACACAGGTTCAGACTTCTATTAATAGACTTACAGGACTTTTTTTCTTGGAGGAAACGAGAAAAGAGGTGCGGAAATACCACAGGTCCACTGGGACCCGGTCCAACCCTGAGTCCAACCCCCATGTCTGACCAGCACAGTCCCTGTGATATTCTTATGGTATTCCTGGAGGGGCTGCAATGCCTGTACGTGTCATTGTGTCATGAGTTCAGAGCTCATGTAAAGTACTTTATGACACCATTTGTGCCCATAACATCCCCGATATTTCAATAGGAAGTCATAGTAGTGGGTTTATGTTGGCCTCGCTGAGCTTTATCACATTTTTCTTGCATGAAATTGAGTCTTGCAACAACTTTTCTGACACTCACTAGTAAGTTCCTGCTCACTTTATTGAGCTTACTGGTATTTGGATCCCTATAATATAATATTAGGACTCCTATAGGAACTTTGACTGCTGCAGGGATGTTTCAGAAGTGATTAATAAACAGAATGATTCGTGTAGCAAGTTTTTCAAGATGTTGTCACTGTTTAAAGTATCCTGAAGTTAGTTTTAATGAGTGAGAGTTACTAACGCTGCAGTGCAACCAAGTGCATGATGCGTTTAAGCGCCTGAAGCCCAGTGAGTCCAACATGTTGCATGAATGAAGCAGTAAAGGACCTGAGCAGTGCTTCCTTACCTCTGTGAAGAAATTATCCATTGCCCTCGTTACTTTAATCCCCGATCATCTGCTGTATGGAACCCGCGCGTCCGGTCAATCCAACTCATGTGTTGTTGGTGTGATTCCAAGCAAAACGGGAAAAAAGGAAGCAGATCCGACAGTTTCAGTCCATGATCTTCATCCAGAGCGTCTGCAGGGTGGAGGACGGACACTCAGTCAGTCAGTCAGTGTGGAGCTACAGCAGTAAATTTACTCTTTGTTTCATGTGTTACTCCTCCAGCAGAGTCCTTTAAAAACTTTCGGCTCTTCTCCTGGGGCCCCGGCTCCTCTGTGCGCTCCTGCGCGCCTCCGCTGCGGCTCCGTGCGTCACCTTTGTCCGCTCCGTCTGGCTCGGTGGTTGGTTGTTTGGTCAACAAACGTGCAGCTGAAGCGAAGAAACGAGAGGCCGGTCAAACTTTGGAGACGTTCAGTCAGTCAGTCAGTCACTCAAACCGGTGGACGATAATCCTGAAGCTCCACCTCCCCACCCAGCACCCCTCCGCCTCCTCCTCCTCCTCCTCCTCCTCGTCCCCCTCCAGCCCCGCTGTCTCTCTGACTCCTCCTGCTGTCAATATGTGGAGTCCGGACAATGGATGGATGAAAACAAACAGAGGAAGATTTGACTGAAAAGGAGAAGTTTCACGGTCCGTCCTAAAAATGAAGCAGTGCAGCTTATTACTTACAAAAAGGGCAAAATATGTTGTAGTCATGAAGTCTCACCGCACTTCTAAACTATTAAACTCAAGCCGTCTGACCCGCAGTCACTCCAGCCGGGTCTGTTTGGGTTCGTTTTCTTCCATGAGGAGCCGAGCTGGAAAACTGTTCAGGAGCACCTGTTTGGGTTCATCCACCTGGAGCTACACTGCGGGGTGAGGGCTGGGGGAAGGCCCCTGTGGAGGAGATGGCGGGAGGAGTGTCATGGCGGCTGAAATGGCCTCTGCTGCGGCTGCCTGCCCGGCGGTAACGACACCACCTTCTCATCACGGGAATCTGTTAAGCTGTTGTGGCTGACTCGTTACGGTGTGGCTTCACCCACCGAGCCACCGTCTTCATCAGCGGAGCGTTTCTTGTCGGTAAACCGACATTTTATGTCAGGTTCAACTGACAAATACGAAGGCTGACACCTCGACCAAGCTAGCCAAACACTGCGCGGGAAGCTAATACTTTCAGACTTTGTCGATGTATCTGGCACTAGTGCTGCAGGATGGTTTGGGTAACATTTGGGTAAAGCACATATAAGTCCAATAACTGTTTAAAAAAATATATACAAAGAGTCTGTGGAACAACAGGATTAGCCTTTGAATGCTATGTCAGTGGTAAGAATTTGTATGCACTTCCTGTTTCCGGGGTGGGCGTGGCCGAATCTTCCCGCCCACCCCCATTGGGCAGTTTTAACTGACACATTACCAATGGTCTGACTGGAAGAAATGCAGCTTGTGTATCTGCTGATGAAGATCAAGCGATGTGACAGAAAGCTCCTTGTGGTGAAGCTCAGGAAAAATGCAGCAAGTGGACCTTGAGTTGTTTTGTCAAAGTGTTGCTTTTGTTTCTTAGAAGAATGAATTTAACAATGAGAATGTGAAATTTAACAAAACATATTTTACATTTTTTTATGTACCACCATTATTTCATTTACAGCCTCTGACTGAAACAACAGAAACTGACAAATCTGCCTCAAAAACATACTGAAATAAAAAAAAATCAAAAATGCTGCTGTACTGGCCCAGTTTTATAGCAGACACTCTAAAACCAAGTTAAATTGATATCAATTATATTGATATCAAACATGAATCAGTCCTAGAATGACCCCGACCCTGCTGGTAGTCCATCCTGTCATGTGGGATTTAGTGCCCCCTGCTGATGACTGGCAGGAGAGCAGCAGACCTGAGGGCTGCCCTCTGACCCACAGTAAGTTATCATTACAACATGAATGTAATCACAACACAGAATCCACATTCTTCTTACAAATGCATTAAGAAATTGTGAACTAGAAAGATGAGAGGAAGGTGTAAAAGTCAAAGGCTTCTGCAGTGCTTCAGATGATATTCGTACTTTCACTGTGAAGCCTTTATACTCCGACACTCTGGGCTTTTTCTGAACTTGTGCAACAGCAGAACCGCAGCGTTGCATGTGGGTTTGCAGTCCTGTGACCATCAGCAGCTCGTTGCAGAGCGGGAACACACTCCGAGCCAGCTGCAGGAGGAGAAGGTTGTTTGACAATCTCCTCAGAGAGGTGAGCAGAACAAGGTGAAGCAGGTTTACACTGATGCTCATCTTCAGCTAATTCGACATGCAAGTGCATCAAAGCAGCCAAACATATCAGGCGAGTTGTGGCTGAACGTTGGTGTAATTGAGTGCGTTCTGGCAGCAGAATCCTTATTTGGCTGGCAGATTTGGGAGGCTTTGAGGCGCTGACTCTCACACTGATTTGGACTGAGAGTGTGTGTAGATCCAGCTGATGTGACTTGACCAGCTTTGGCCCAGATGTGACCATGTTTTGCATGTCGTTTATCACAGATCAGGTAAACGTCTGGCAACAAGCACGCTGACATTGTGCCAACGCTGGGCCAAGAATTTTTGGCTGCTTGGACTTCGTCCTCATGTATGATTTGTTTTTTGTGCTTTCTTTTGAAATAATCAAATCAACTTTGCAAGTATTTTAGATGCTGAGCAACTGAAAAAAGCACAGTGATGTAAACATGTCTCCAGGGTTCTCCAAGGCAGTCAAACTGGATTATTAAACAGTCCTAGTGGACATAGACTGGGGGGTCCAACATGTTAGGCAAGACAAAGAGAAGAAGAGGACGTCTGTTCAGGATCTTCTTCACACTTAAATACAGTAATTCAGTAACTGAAGTGAAGGGGAAACATAAACACAACCTTCCAAAGTGTTTTAACCTCCGTGCATCACCGACTTTTGACCTTCAACCCTTCAATGCAGGGATATGGAACAAATACAGAAATTGCAGCACTGGCAGCAGCTCCAGTCTGGTTCAGACCAGAGGAAACTGGTGGTGGTGGGATGTCAATCAGAAATGCTTGTGCACAACTTTGGTTTGCTTTCTCTGGGTCAGTTCACAGCAGTGATGGTGCCTGAAGTCTTTAGCCTGGTCGGTTTGTTCATGTTCTTCACAGCTACGCTCTCTGGATTCACTAAATCTTCCCAGTTATGTGTCTCCGAGGTGTTCTCCACCCGTTATCACGCTCCATAGATCACCTGTCTGGACACTGTCACCTGAGTGACCATTGACCTCTAATCCCAGACCGCTGACAGAGGTTAAGTAGCACTCATTCTCTGCAGCGATGGCCCATAAACCCCTGAGGATTCCTCGCTCAGGGCCAGACTGGATTCAGTGAGAGGAATGAGCTCAGCCCACCTTTAAAAACTCACAGTAACGTGGATGCAGCTCCACCTCCGGTCTCCACCTTTTGTGTGAAGGGCTTGTGGGAGCTGACATGTCGGTGTTGAGTGATGAGGAACTGCTGAACCACTTAGCTGTTAGATAACCTCTGCATGTTTTAGCCTGCTCACTACAAATCACGTCCACAGGTGTCTCAGACTGTCCATCTGACTTCTCAGTCCTTACATGACCTCTCACCCTAACCCATGAGTGTGTGAGTGTATCATATGTATGTCAAAGCCACCGTTGTATATGTAGAAACTGGAACTAAGACTGGCATATAAATGAACACGTTAAGTGACTGAAGATCAGCACAAGACAATGCCTCCTGACACGTGAAGGCTGGGATCAGACTTTGAAGGAGTGCAGCCAGCAGCATGAAGTTAGATGGACCACTGCTGTCTTGTTTCTTGGACTGGTCGTCTCATCATCAGGAGTACTGGAGGACGACAGGGGCCAGTTGTCTCTTGTTGTTTGATTCTTTGCCAGCATCTCCAAACTTCCAAACGCCCAAAAACAGGATGAGGAAGACAAACATTTCCTGTGGCTGTTTCAGACTTCTACCGAAGATGTGAGATAATGGAGGTTTTTTTTTTTTTTGTTTTTTGTTTTTTTGCTCAGTGTGTCAGTGGTGAAGCCAAAACAGACTTCCTCCAACCAGCATCACGCTGAGTGGAAGACAGCGAGAGTGGACGACTATGGCTGACGATGAGAGAAACACCTGGAGGAGAAGGAGAGGATGGAGAGCCAGAGCCACAGTTGCAGCCCGATCGCATACAACACGTTCGTGTGGTGGTGTGGTGATATCAGCAGGCGAAATCTGACTTTAAACATAAATCAAATCAGAGGCTGTAGTTAGCTCAGGTGTTGAGCTCGTGTTTCAAGTATAAATCCAGCTTTACTGTACTGGAGATTTGTTTTTTTTTATCATAGTTTACAAAAAAAAAACTCTATGAAGTCCCTGAGAGTGTGCTGCAGGAAACACAGCCGTCAGGGTTTCATTTCCAAATCACACGAGCTTCTCAGCTAAAGCAAATTCTCAGCATCTTATGACACTGTACATTTACTGCTTCACAACCTGCACCGATCTAACGGCCTACAAGCCCATCAATGATCAATGGAGACCCTGTCAGCGGTTCCTGGTTCACCACCTTAACTACTGATGGAGAGGGAGGGGAGAGAGAGAGAGGGAGATAGTTAATTACTTGCAGTCAAGCCTGTCTTCAACTCCCTGTGATTACCGAAGGCTAAATGTTAATCTCAACCATTTACCGACATACGATGACGCAACAAGCTCTTTGAGTGTGGGCAGGACACGACAAGCCCAGTTATTACCATTAACCCCTGATAAAGAGCCAGAGAAACACTCAGAAATAGTGAAAATAACCTGTTTGTAAAGGCACTACATTTGTGCCAGATGTTTTTCTACAATGACGTGACATCATTCAGGTGGTGTGAAGTGTGGAGGACACAGGTGACTGGAGCGAAGGATGGATGGAAATCAAGACTCAACCTCACAACCTAACCCTAACCTCACAATCGTTAGTCAATCAGCTCAATCAATGGTCAGGTTCAAAGACTGAGCTGTATTTAAAGAAGGTCCAAAAGCGGCTGAAGCTGTCAGCGTATTTACAGCTTCAACTGACCAAACAACATTATCTGTACTTGAGGTCGACTGTCACTCCAGTCTTCAGGTGTTTCACCTTAAACCATGTAATTCATATAATAGAGTTAACAGCATGAAAGAACCAGATCAGTTCCACTGAAACTGAAGTAACATTCAGCTGAAGCTGTGACGGAGATCAGGTGAAGCAGCGACAAGATGAAGACGTGAGAAAACAGACATTTTTCAGACCTGACGGTGTGACCATAGCTCCAGTTTGTGCCTCTCGTGTATCAGCATACAGCACATTACAGAGGCATCCGAGGTAGTTCACTGGTGATGGAAGTCCCAGAGCGTCGTTTAGTGACCCTCAGCCTCATAATATCCAACTATCTGTCCCCAGTAGAAACAGTGCTTTGAAAAGAATTAGAAATGGCTCTGATTATGCTCTGTTGGAGAGCAGGAAGTGTGTGTGAATGGAAAAAACAGCGGAAATGAAGAGCTTTACACTCTTCTGTCAGCTGGAAGCAGCTCCAGGTACTCAGGGTGATCAACACACGTCCAGTCAGAGCTCTGAGGAAATGCCAGCTACAAAGCAAAAACGACATGTATGAATTTTCTTATAGCGTGACATGAAAGTACAGTGGGCTCATTTTGGAAAATGAAGATTTTGACCGCTTTTGCAACACATCCTCATACCTAAAGGAGTGAAAAGGTCGATTGCCAGTGAGCCCCAGAGTGACACAGTTGGACTGTACCGAACCTTCGTCATGAACCGTCACGTGGTTTAGGAGCTGATCACGGTTTGGGTTAAAATAAACATGTTAGTCTTACATGTGTATCTGAAGCGTCAGTTAAACAAAGTCAACGCTGACTTTCGGTGTCACATGAACGGCGGCCTTCTGGGTGAAAGTCCTGCGTTTGTTTAACCCGTCCATCCACCCCGTGTTGACTCTGCTGCTCTTTACACTACGTCACCTGACTTCCTCCTTTGCTCCTGTCATACAAGCACTTCAGCCACCAGAGGTCACTATTTTCTCATTTCTAATTCTAATCTAATTTATGTCCAGCCATGGGCTTCAACTCAACCTTTGAAATCTTTTGAGACTGAAATGTAGACTTGAAAAGCGACGCAGCATCATTTCACACACAAACAGGAACAGTTCACGCAGCAGACAGCTTCAGTTCAGTGTAATTAATGCTTAAATGATGGCGATGACTGAGGTTTGTCTGTCATGACTCGTCCTCGCCACATCACCAGAACCGAACGCTTCAAAGCTGCTTTTGAACTCGACTCTGATGTTTGAAACAGTTTCTTCTTTTAACCTCGGGCCATATGTTCACTTCAGTGCATCTCTGTGTTTGCTGCATGCCAATGACAGACTCTCAATCATCAAAGGTACAGAAGTGCGTTTAACCCTTGATTCAGCAAGTGAAAAACAAGAGGGAATGTGCCCGAACTTGCAAATACCAAATGCACTGATAACCATAGATCTCCATTCCACTCCAAACGTGTTTTCTGTTATTTTGCAAAGATGGCAACAACAGTTAGTTTATAAATACTCCTTTAAAATAGTTTTATCGTGCCTTAATTTACACAGACTCTGCTTAAAGGGCGACTGCAGCAGTTTGGTATTGCACTTCCAAACATTTGGGGAATTATAAGACACAGGTAAAAGATGAAATGATGGTGTCTGTGAAGATTCTCGATCATCCAGGTCGTGGTACGTCTAAGTGCCTTCCAAAGGCAGCAGGACTCGCTTGTGGTTCCAGAAGACGTTTCGCCTCTCATCCACCTGAAGAAGCCTCAAGGATGCGAGGCGAAGCGTCTTCTGGAACCGCAAGCAAGTCCAGTTGTCTTTGGAAAGCTTGTAGAAGTGAAATAAAGGTCACAGTCGCTGCAGCAGAAGCAGCTGCATCCTGAGTTTTGGCTCCTTGTGGGGGTCAAACCCCCCATGATGACACCTTTATTTGCCACCAGACATTAGCCGTTTTCACAGCATGACAGCGGTTTTATTGTGCAGTGCACCTTTAATGAGAGTGAAGCCAAAGCTCTCTTTCTGGCTCGATAACACTGTGAGTAAGTGAGTATTCTGCTGAGCCCTTCAGTTAAACAGTCAGAGGCTTGTGCAGGCTTATGTGTCGGCCCGCTTAGCGCTGTCAGGTTTAGCTCTGGATGTTAGCAAACAGAGGCTGCAGGATCTGAAGGGTCAGTTATAGTTCATGAGCTCTTCTGTGCAGAGGGATCACCTCAGAACATGCAGGATTTATCAG
Organism: Chaetodon trifasciatus; assembly: GCA_037975065.1. Classification (NCBI taxonomy): domain Eukaryota; kingdom Metazoa; phylum Chordata; class Actinopteri; order Chaetodontiformes; family Chaetodontidae; genus Chaetodon; species Chaetodon trifasciatus. The sequence continues at coordinate 766,463 of JBBMOE010000094.1, read as the reverse complement.
CAGCTCCGAGCAGAGGTCGGGTACAGCCGGGTCAGCCGGGTCACAGCGTCTTCCAGAACAAACTGACCTCCCTCTAATCCCTGCATACTTCCTGCTGGAGGGAGGGAGGGGGCTGCAGTTAGCTGGTCTTCAGCCTGAGAATCCAACCAGAGAGGCTGAACTGTTGATAACACACTGCGGAATCACACAATGGAGGAAGACGTGTGTTAATTTAGTAAAAGTAGTGTAAAACAGCTTCGCACAGGTAAGTCCTGCACGTGAAACTGAGATTAAGACAAAGTATGAACAGTAATAATAGTATAAAGTGGGGAAAAAGCTGTTTTACAGAGTTCTTGACAGGCTGGGCTTCTGTAGCTGCAAGAGTCACAGTGCCGGTCATTGGTTCTTTTAAACAGCAGAAAGTTTCAGAGGGACGAAAGAAACTTCTCAATTCTTTGCAAACACTGCCATCTAATGTCTGAATGACAGTACTACAAAGAAACACTGAGAGGCATGGAGCGAGCAAGCAGTACACACTGTATTTTCATCCAGTACAAAAGTACAAAAGTACACATTTGACGTAAATATTAAGTACATATTCAATAGAGAAACAAGATTGGTTTGACACAGGAGGTATTGGACAAAGAAAGGCCGTGTTTAGTGTTATCAGTGCTGCCACAATTGGTCAGATCATTGATTTATCAGTGGACATAACTTTAATTTAAAAAAGGTAATCAAGGCTTTGATAAAGTATTCATTACCAGTATTTATTAAAGCAGTATGCTCAGTGTGTTCTGCCTCCAGCTTCTCAAATGTGAGCATTAAAATGGTAAAGTGTACATTTGTTTGGTCGGACTAAACAAACCTTTTGACTGTGCTGAGACTGATGTTTGTGACCTGTGAGCTGGACTTCTGCTTCCACGCTGATGGATTAAGGACTTAACATCCTGAATGGGGCAAAATCGTCAGAACAATTCATAGATTCTAGGTGCATTTCATTTTGAAGTTTGAAGTTTGTAGTTTGAAGCTAAAATGAAGGACAGAGTATTTCTACTGATCAGAAAGTAAAGAAAAGAAAAGTTTTTCTTCCACCTGTGCGTTCATTTGAGCATCAAACGTAGAAACACGTCCCCAAACTGAAGGACTCCACAGGCTGCAGCTGCAGTGGATGGCAGGGGGCGCACAGAGGCAGCGAGCAGCCAAGACAGGCCGAGGATGGAGGAGTATTTCCACTAAAACAAGCGCAGAGGAAATGTACACACCGGCGGCGCAACACAAAATCTGACTGATTATTTATTAAAAACACAAATCCAGCGTGAAGAAGAGATTTTACACGTAGAAAAAAATACACATGAAGTAGTATTAAATAGATTTGTAGCCACATTCTCAAACATATGCTAGATATTTGAGGGAATATTATTGAAATATTACAGGAATATTGCAGCGATAGCTTTGGCTAATCATCATTAAGTACAATAGAATATCATATGACAGCTGCAGGACTCTGAATCCCCTCAAAGCAGCGTCCGATCAAACTCCTTCTGGCGCGTCGCAACGTTTTATCTGAAATCAGAGCAACACTCACACAATAAAACACATTTTCCTCAAGAGGAACATTCGGATTGTGCCTCTGCTCTGTGTGCGTGCGTGCACAATCCACGCGCATGCACGCGCGTCCCGATGCGTGTGCGCGCAGGCGGAGGATCGCCGCGTCGAACCGTACCGTGCAGCAGGCACAAGCCGCCGGGCGCGCAGGAGAAGCCGCAAAAAATTACAGCAGCCGCCACTCGAAACTGCGGGGAGAGCAGAGGGAGCGTCGGAACTTCAGTGCGCACGGTAAGAGCCGCCACCACGGGCTGTCCTCCTCCTTTTCTCCAGAAAGGAGCGCTTTGGATGCTCGTGGCTGTTTTATTTTAGTTTTTTTTTTCCCCAACCCTTTTGTCTTTTTCCATCCTTCCATTTGGGGAGCCGGGGCGCACGCTGCACGGGCGGCTGCTGGACGCGAGACAAAAGATCCGCTAGATTTGATGGGAGGAAAAGAAGAAAACTGAGCTCAACTGGAAATTTTAGAAATTCCAGAAATGAATTCTTCTTCTATCCACCCTTTTCCTGGCGAAAAATTGTGCACGAGCTCAGGAAAGGGGTGTGTACAGTCTGGAGGAACACGCGCTTCAGCCTCAGACACGCATTCTGCTTTTTCACACTTTTATTCAGGAAAAATGCGCTCGGACTGCGCACGGGCGTCCTCTCACGCGCCCCACGCGCTCTTTAATATTTCCTGATTGCCCTGAAATTGTTTAGGATTATATAATTTCCGCAGGCTGCTAGGCAACGCGGAGGGGAGCGTTTTTCTTCATAATTTATAGCCAGTAAACAATTCAACATCCCAAAACGAGAGGAGCCCTCCCCTGCTCGCCCCACCTCTTTGTCTGTGTGGAGGTGTGACACCATTCGGCTTCATGCAGCTGGAACACACACATGCACACACCATCACACACACGCAGCGTCTCTGAGCAGATTATGTCATGATTCAGATGAATTATTGATCTCATATTTCCATTTTATTGCACTGGGAAGAGGAAGGATGAGGATGGAGGAGGAGGAGGGGGGAGATGGGGATTTGGGGAGCGTGTGTGGGATGGGGGGGGGGGGTGATGGAGAACTGGGGGCGTACCTGAAGCCCCCCTGATTCACAGAAACGTTAAGTTCATCCTTTCACTCCGCTTCTGTTGCTGCTGCGTCGATGCTGGATGTTGTTTCTGCAGCCAGTCAAACTTTATTAGCCATCCTCCGTCGGTTAATTGCCTGGTCCTTTGTTTGCCGCGGCACGCATGCGCACTGGGAGTAGGGTGTGGATGGGAGAGATGCCACCTTGCCTATCAATAGGATGGAGAGGAGGAGGATGGCGGCTTTGGCTGCTTGGTCTTATTATTCAAAGCGGAGGAAAAACTGATTGTAGAGATCGAATAAGATGTTTTTTTGCGGCGGTGGGATCGTGTGTGTGTGTGTGTGTGTGTGCGCGCGCGCGCTGGGAGATGCTACATGGCGGTTTGTGTGTGAATGGACACTGACGGTGATGCTGTAGCAGACACACGCCGCCGCTTCACTGTGATATCATCCAGTGGTTCACGGTGATGCTGCAATGTCGAATGTTTGACGTAAAGACAAAGAAGAAACGATCCTGATGATGAAACATGATGAAAAACATCCCGTGCCTCCAGGATCTGCTGCTTTTCTCTGCTTTTTGTGCTCGTTGACTGAAGATTTTGGGGCGTTGATGGAGGTCTTTCACTGTCTTCTGTCCGTTAACTGATTAAAAGCAGAGTATTCACAGAAACAGTCTGCGGCTTCGCTCACATCAGCCTGAAAACGTGCTTGTGTTGCGGCCCTGACTCTCCAGCTGAGCTCAATATGAAGTAATCCTGCAGTACGTGTACTTCTGATACTTCATGTTTACTCTGTAGATATTCTGTTGTGAATCTGCTGAATTCAACATCACCTGAACTGTTGGATGTGATTCGTTGACCTCCATCACGTCGTCGTCGTATCAGTGCAGTATTAATACTCCTTTAGGGTCATTCATTGTTCCTGTGGTACTGCACTGTGAATTTATGCATGTATAATAATCTGCAGTGATGAAAAGTAACTGCTACTCAGATACTTGATATTTCCACTTGATGCTACATGACGCTCTTTACTCCAATACATGTATTTGACAGATCGAGCTGCCAGCTATTAATGTACACTTTACATACAGAACACATTATACATGCCAACACACCAGAAATACTACGTTCTGCATAATGAGTACATGCTCCAGTATGTTAAGATGATACTCCGTACTTTTGTTAATGGAAAAAAATGCTGCAGATGTGTACTTGTACATGGTGTTACTGCATGTTTTGTTTAAGAATCTGAATATTTCTTATTACTTCATACAGGTTTGCCGTCCCATACAATAACTCTAATACTCAAATCTTCACTCTAGACTGCAACAGAAGAGTCATTAATTAATAATAACAATGATCATAATAATAATAACACACACAAATGTAATCTATGTCATGATATTATAGAAACAAAAACTCAAAATATCTCATCTCATATCAAGATATCAGTGTGACATCAATGCACCATTCAGCTCTGCTCGACTGTAATATTCCTGTCAAGCTCTAAGATAAGATAAAAGATAAAACTTTATTGATCCCACGCCGGGGAAATGAAGTCGTTACAGCCAGCAAGTACTGAAAAGCAAAAACAACAAAAACAGTGTTACAGAAGGGCCGAGATAAGGACGACAGAGGAGAAAGAATAAAAAATCAGCTGTTATGTACAGATTATAAAATACTACTGCCATAAAAATACTACTGCCATAAAAATACTACTGCCAGTATTCTTATGAAAAAACTACCAACGCCATGTGTTGAACTGCACGAGTCTGCACAACATGTACAGTTTATGAAAATACTGTTGTCGATATGGATCATAAATACTCGTTAGTTGTTGAATTGTTGAAGTGTTTGCAGCTCCGTCTGAGTTATAAGATCACCATGGTAACGGAGGGACGGTAGTAATGTGTCCCGTCTGTCTGGCTGCTGATTGGCTCCCATAAATCCAGCTCTGAGTCCGCTCATTCATCCTGCTGGACGGAGACAAACTACAGCCTGATGTGAAGTCGCGACGGTGACTCATCCATCAGCACCTGTCAAGGTGTGTGTGTGCGTGTGTGTGCGCGTGTGTGTGGACTTGTACTTGCTACATAGTGAGGACACTTTTGGAGAGTGAGGACATTTTGGCCGGTCCTCAAAACTTCAAAGGGCTGTTTGAGGGTTAAGGCTTGGTTTTAAGGGTTAGGTTAGCCTTAGGTTTAGCCTAAGGTTAAGCTTAGGGTTAGGCTTAGACACATAGCTGTGATGGTTAAAGTGGCCAAAAGTATGTGGACAAAAATGTGTATGTGTCAAAACAGAGGTGTCCATATACTTTTGTCAGATATAAAAGAAAGGTAGACAGTGTGTGCGTGTGTCAGACAAAGAGAGAGGTGAACGAGGCACCATGCCATGCCACCCTGCAGGTCTCAGAAGGCCTCCTCTTTGTCTGCCTTTGCACCCCCCCCCCCCCCCCCCGCCGAGATGGCAGAGATTAAAAAAACAGAATGAACTCTTTATTGAGGCTCTAGTGAGTCACATGATCAACAGGATCACTTTCCCACAATGCAGTGTGCCTCAGAGTCAGAGTGCGTGTGATGCAGGCAGAGATGAAGCAGGAGAAGCTGCTGCTTGATGCACATGCAACTGTGTGTGTGTGTGCGTGTGTGTGTGTGTGTGTGTAGAGGGAGATGGGCGCAGTTGCAGGTTGAGTCACCACTGCTGCTACTACTGTCACTACGGCTGAAAAAACATCACATTTCAACACAATGAGGTGAGGAGATTCGCACTCCCGGTGTCACCTGCTTTCTCAAAGTGAGTCTCAGGATGATGAAAAAAACAGAATAAAGGTGATTTCTGCTTCAGAAGGAAGAAAAAGCCCTTTATTCTGGAAAAGTCTTGCATCAAGTCTCAGAAGCAGCAGGTGGAATAATCTGACGTCGATCTTTGATTTGATTCAGTGACGGACAAAAATGAGCTGTGATGAGCTGTGTGTCGTAGCAGAGGGCATTATGGGTAGCAGCTCGTCTTGTTTTACACAGTGAGGAAGAGCTCGAAGCCAGATCTGAGTGCCCTGCAGAATGCAGCGGTGCTGTGTTTGAGGCAGGGCTGAGCTGAACCCAGGGTGTTTAAAATGGGCTGGGAGCACATGGGGTCAGTATGAATCCACGTGGAGGAAGCTGTGCTGTGCTGTGGGTGTCGACGGCGTGAACGCTGGGACGTTCGAGGCACGAGCAGCTGAGGCTTCAGCCTGCGTTAGCCACCGTTAGCATAACACACCCGAACCTGTGGACGTGCTCTCAGACTCATGTCGCTGTCATTCCCAAAGAACATGCAGCTGCTGTGATGACAGCCCTTTCAGTGACTGTGACATGAATATGTATACAAATCATTTCTGGTGAAGCGATCTGGCTGCCGTGTTAGTGTTACTGTGGGAGAATTTACACGCAGCATAAACATAACTGCCAATAACGGGCTGCCACAATTACTCCTGCCGTTAATGAGGTGACGCCTGAAGGGCTCAGACAGTCAGTTTGAGTCAGCCGCTGCTCTCGTGTTGGCCTTCCCTTTTCGCTGCTGCTTACGAATATATCTTAGGTTACACACTTTCCCCTTTTCATCTTGGTAGAGTGCTTAAGCCGTCAGGGCTCTGCTCAGTGCTCTGCTGCCACACCGCCCACCTGAAAGCTCGGTGGTGTATTGCCTTGTGGAAGCACCCAGCGTCCACCTGCAGGCTCGGAGTGGACATTCCCGTTAGATGGAAGTTACCGTCGTCACTCCCCGCCGTGCTGAAGTCTGTGTCCTTGCAGGGAGTGACGAGGTCGGAGCCTAAACGCCAGATATCAGTGCTGCACGTACCACAGTGCTACCATCACTCCATTTCCCACAAGTCAAGACAACATCCCACATTTGGTCCTCTGTGAAGAGCCAGAGGCAACAACCAGTAGCATGTGTGTATTAGCTGCGTTGATGTGCAGGGGTTTCTATTTTTCTGGTCACTCAGTTAAACTCCAGAGCACCAAAATAGTGAAATGAACACTGTGAGAGTTGTAACGCAGCTCCTGTTTTCTGTTGAATGAGTTGCTGTGAAACAGGGAAGTGGATTTCTTGGAAAGGAGCCACAGTTAGCTCGCAGCAGTGTGAAGGTTTAAATGTGAAGTGCTGGCTGAGTGTTTGTTCTCTGTTAAGAGTCCACGAGCTGCAGGGAGACCAGAACGAGCTGCCATTTTAACACCTGTGGCTTTTACATCCGCAGGCTTTCAGACTGTGGCCCCAGTCTTCGGCCGCTCTGACAGGAATGGGGAAGTTGGATGTTTCCATTTGATCTCAAAGGAAGAATGACGCTGCATTAAATGACTGTAAACTGTTCTCAGGGTTTATTTTGGTGCTGTAGCGGAGTCACAGCGCAGCACAGGGTTTACTGGGAGTGTGGAGGTGGTGCGACGATCAGGAATTTTTATTTCCCAACAACATGGTCGCCTGCCGCCTCGCAGTTTATATCTGTCTTTTTATAGACGTTATAATGAGTAGCGCAGAGTCACGGTTACAGTATGTCCCGCTGAGGTCGTGTCCTCTGTGTTTTCTCTGGGAAGCTGGCGGTTTTAGTGACCTAGAAGAGATGGTTAGCTACTGTTGAAAATCGCACAAGGCAGCATTTATTTAAAGGCCGATTCCTTATCTTTAGATTCAGTGTGTTTGACTACCTTTTCCACAAGTTTCTGCATTTCATGGATGAAAGTTTCCAATAGGAGCTGAGTTTTACAACGCAGTCTACCTGGAATATGTGTGACCCTGTGTTGGGGTGGTACATCTACATTAATCAAGTTCTTGACATTAATATTGTGCAACTGCTCTTTTATAGTCATAAAATCAAGAGGTTGCAGCTGTACCAAACCTTTTGGCCTCTTCAGTTTTGGTTTCTACTAACACGCCCCCTAGTGGCCAAAATTAAAGTTTAAAGACGCTCACTGACTTCATTAAAGGTCCTCACAGTCTGTGTTTTCCCGCATCAGCAGGAGGCTGCGGATACATTTGTGGATCAGTTTTTACTAATCTGCACTTTAATTCATTGAATGGAGAAGCACAAACAGACATTTCATCTGCAGAATATCCGACGAGGACGAGCTGACGACAGCTCAGCGTAAACACTAACGTGATTTTACAAATGCTAAACTCATGTCTTTGACCCGGGCTTCGATGTGTCTCACAGTCGGTTTTTCTGCAGCAAAAGTGCGAGAAGAAGGAAAGTGGAAGTGGCGGCCGGCCCCTCCTCATGTCCCCGCCCGCTCCGGCCCCGCCGGAGGTTTGACGGCGGTGCAGCATGTCCTCGTCCTCGGCAGCTCTTTCACCATGAGCGCCATCTGTCACATCGCGCCTCGTCTTCCAGGAAATTACAGCTCAAACCGAAAGCGACAACGTTATCTGATATGTACCCCGGCGGGGCGGGAATGAAGTCGCCGATCTCAGCTCGCTCTCTGCTGAATCCCAAAATCCACTCAGTCACTCAGTCGTCCTTGTGGATCTGAGAATCATTTGGCGAGACCGTGTTTCTTCCACTGACCTGTCGTCTTATCTGCCGAGGAGACAGATTCGGCCGTAGAGGCAGCGCAGACAGCGATGGCTCTTCGATAGTTATGAGATCTCAATGACCAAACAATTTCATTTCAGGCTGCGAGGGGAAACTGGCGCCTGTTAGAGCGAAGAAATGAAAGAGCAGCAGATTATGGAGCGATTTAAGGTTTCTGCACATCAACAGGAGCATTTTTTAGCAGATATCAGCTGTGGTCGTGCTAAATAATAACTCCTGGCTCTGAATGAAGCTTTTTTCTGACCGGCTTCTGGCTTGTTTACCGCCTTAAGCAGCAAAACCCGAGGAAACCAGAGAAATACGTGGCATTCCTGTCGTGACTTCAGAGCTTTTTCTCAGATCGTATCAAACAGTCAATTATTAACTGCTGGAATTTCCTGATGCAGATATGCAGTGTGAATTATAGATCAGCGTGAACCTCAGTGAAAGTTCACACTCATATCTGCTGGCTTTTTTTTTTTTTTTTTAATCAGCGAGGTGGGCAGCAGCCATCTTGTTTTTGCCCAGCAGTGCAGCCTGCGACGCCTGACGACGTGACGCACAGCAGAGCTGCTGATGAGCACGTCCACCAAAAGAACGCCATGAGAGCCGTGAGAGTGAATTTATGGACCGAACTGCTAAACTATGAGATGAAAGTCAGTGAAAAGCCGAGCAGGGCAGCAGATTACGTTCACATTTTGCCACATTTTGTACATTGAAATATCTATTGTATTCAATAATATTCAATATTATTTTCACCAACCACACTGTGCAGAGGACACTGAGGTGCGTTTAAAGGCACCAGTCAGCTCGTGATGATAATAGGACCGAGTGCATCCAAAGTTCAGTTCACTGGAGTGAAGAATCCATGTCTCAGTGTCTCTGTGACATCCAGCGGATCGAAGCATCACCACGTTCACACCTGTTCACAAGCAACGCGTTTTCAGTCGCAGCTCTGGTTTTGGTTCAAGTAAAACTGGAAAAACTGGACAAATAACGTTTTTCTATCCTGCAATCACACGGAGCATGCTGGAGCTGCACAGCCTTCAGCAGCCATCAGCGTCCTCTGTCCCGCTGTCTTTCCTTTTCTCAGTACATGTTTAAGGACTGCCGAGCCTGGAGAACAGCACCGGCGCTGCTCCTCACGTGAATCAGTCCAGAGACGGAGTCTGAGAATAATGAGATGGTACAACAGAGTTTAGACTCGTAGGTGCTCGGCCTCCCCGTGTTTGCGTTGCAGTCCCAGTTCTGTCAGCTCCCATCAAACTGACGACGAGAAGAAAATTACAAGAATATCTCTCACCGGGTCGTTTTTTTTCCTCAAGTGCGAGACGTGATCAAGGGCTTGTCTCGAGCACTCAGCGATGTGTGTGTGGGCGACGTTCGACCGCGAGGAGGTGGATGTGTGTGTTTTCTACAAGCATGGTAACAGTGGAGGGCCGATAGTCCAACGCTTCACTTCAGCTCGGAGAAATGCTGGTGATCACTGTTTGACTACGCCCATTCATTAATTAAGGTTTCATTAAAAATATAATATATGAATGACTTTGAATATTTGTTAAGATTAAAATGAATGCATTAATTGGCATCGTTTGAGTTTATTTTGTAAATAATTTACTGGGTAATCTTAAAAATGATTAAAAAATAAGTATTTAAAATATATGTCTAAATGCATCTATATGAAATAATATTTAATTAGATAAATTATATATTTGTATATATTTCAGCTCCCCTGAAGCCTTAAAAGCATAATTCCAATTATTAACATTAATGATTATTTAAATAGAATTTATTTTAGAGAGATTTCTCATTTTTTAATAATACAAACAGCATTAATGTGACATGAGTAAACTTTGTAATAATTAAATTTATTTCACGTGTAAAATGTATCCAGTTTGATAAAAATGGTCAAACTGAACAGCTTTTAATTGATCCGCTCTGTATTTCTGGAGGAATCCGATCTGAATCCTCGTATCTTGAGACATAACGAGCTCGGTGCTGCAGTGGCTGGAGAGCTCACTCTGCGACTTGCTGGGCTATAACACAGCTGACACCAGAAAGACCAATTAGAGGCCGTCTAGACTCTGTGTCCTCGGCGGTCCGGCCTGCCTGCGTGGTGCTGGGTGATGTGTGTCTTGGCTCTCACCCCCCTGTGGCTCTTTTTTGGGGTTAGCTGGAGTTTAGAGCCGACTTCATCCCGTCTCTTCGTCTGGCCTGCCACCCAGCGTCGCTGACTGCAGGGCTGCCCTCTTTCTCTCTCTCTCGCTGCCTCGCTGTTGTGGCTGGAGACAGCGGACGCCCGCCACGTCCAATTTCGCTTCGCCGGCGTCTGGCTGCGAGCGGCGACGCTCTGGTGACAGGGGTCATTTAGATGCAACGCTGAGAGGGCCAGTTTAGCCGAGCAGACAGACAGACAGACAGATGAAGGGAAACAAGGCCGGGGTGGACGTCTGAGGCTGCACTCGATGTGTTTTTGAGAAACACATGCAGTCGTGTTGTTAGATGTCTTTGTGCTGCGTCCATGTGCTCAAAGCTCAGTCTGGTTTCTGCTGCTTTTAAAGTCACAACCACAGTTTCCCTCTTCAGTTTGAGCTCTGGTGGAAAACAGGCAAGACAAGTCACAGCTTATTTATTAGACACTTCAGGAGAGACACTTTGGCAGCAGAGGAAGTTTCACACTTAAGAACAAAGCCAGAATTAAGGTGTTGTTTCCTGCAGCTGCAGAAAAGGTAAGAAATCAAGAGAGAAAGCAATGAAAGTGTGATATTTAAAGGTGTTGATGCTGTTTTTGACCATCCACTAAAATGCAAAAACCACCAAATAATTCAACAATTTTTAAGCGGGAGCAAAGCGACATCCTCCAAATTAGGACTTTGAAATGGTTCATGTCATTATCGACCCATTAATGGCAAATTAAGTGCAGAAATGTAGACTTGGAGGTCCAGATTTGGAAAGAGGAAATAAATAATATGATTGACAGAAGAGTTGTTTGATATGATCTCTTCTGAGATTAAATGAACAAAACCTGAACATGTGAATCCAAAAGCTCGAGCTGCTTTAACAGGCGTCACTCCTCTCGTCTTCTCGTTGAACCTGCTGCTTGGATTTGATCCCAAAGGTGTCAGATGGACTCTGTGCAGGCCGGTCAAGTTCTTGCACACAGGGGTGTCCACATACTTTTGGCCATATAGTGCACAAGGGTGGTGGTCAGTTAGGTGAATAAAGGTAATTCTTTCTTTTGAGTTCACTTCTTTTTAATGGTTTTAAAGGCCTAAAGGGGCAAAACTGTACAATATTAACACATTTCATTTCATTTCTCCTTCATTTCCTGCCCTGGTGGGCATTTTACAGCCTTTTAGGGGTCTCCACCCCCAGGTTTGGATCCACTGGGTTAGACCACATCCTCTCTGCTAATGAGATGCCCTGCATTTTCTGGTGTTTGGTGCAACAAGAGTTTTATTCTCCTCTGGCAAGATGAACTGAAGTGAATGAGAAACCTGCTTTAGTTGTGAGCGTGTGGGGATGACAGCCTCGACAGCATGAGACACGCTGGCAGCGGGAAGTAAAGGACTGATGTTCTGAAAGAGGGAAGCGCAGAACGCAGAGTGAGTGTCACATGTTTGGTCTGCGTGGGCAGCAGCAGCTGATAAGAGCTGCTTTTTCAACAATAATCTGGTGCTTGTGAACGCACTGCCTCCTCCCTCCGCCGTCGTGCGTCAGATTTATGGAAAGATATTACAGATGATTCCAGCGAAGGCGCTTTATGTTTGCCCGTGCGCTCGGATCTAGCTGGTAAAGCGGATCATAAACATCACAGAAAAGTCCCCAGAAAGCAGTCAGGAGTTATTACCTCCGTCTGCGGGCTCAGAGGCAGGCGGGAGAGCGTCAGCTGGTGTCCTCGCTTCTCATTCGCTGAGACACTTTTCAGGTCTTTTAAAACGGCCAGACACAAAACTTTGACTCACATGAACACTGAAGGCAGAGTTGACATTTTATTAGTTCATCAGTAGATCCATTTTTGTACCTGGAGTCTAATTATGAACACACCAGACCGACACAGAGGAGACTGTCAGCTTCTAGGCTGCGTCTGATAGCGTGAGTGGCCATGTTGGATTCCATTACCGTCACTTCGGCTGCTTTATGGCACAAAACAGGAAGCTTTGCTGTGTTGTGAGAAATGCACAATTTGTTTCCAGTTCCATGTTTCCAGCTGCGCAGTTTCATTACTGTTTCACTGAGATAAGATTATGTAAGATAAGATAAGACTGTGTGGATGCCGTGCTGGGGAAATTTTAGACAGCGAGAATAAAAGAGACGTAGAAAATGAACAAAAAAGACAAGAAAGAAGACAACCCAGAATAAAATCAACTATATGTACGGAAATTATATGAAAGAGTATAAGAACGCTGTTATCTTGAGGAAGGAAAGGTTTGAATTGAGTCAGATATGGATGATGTTCACCATTTTGGTTTAGCGCGTTAGCATGCTAGCATTTGTTACCTAACACTAAACACAAAGTACGTGGTGAGGCGGCGAGAGAGTCATCAGCTTTGATGGCGCCAAATGAAAAGTCAGGTGACCATCAAAGTGATTACGTTTCAGCGTCTGGAAACAGATTTTAGGGCAGTTTGTGTGAAGATATTTCAATGTGAACGCCACAGAGCCGCGCCACCCGGCCAGCGACGCAAACACTGCAAATACTGAGTTATTTTCTTGCATTAAAAAAGTTGCTAATGAGCAGCTCTTAAACATGACTTGTTGTTCATAAGCACGAGATTCCAGCAGTCCTCCTTTAATAAGCCAGATGTTGACTGGGTGCCGCCTGAAAAGTCAGACGCTAATGTAAAAACTGATGACAGGCATGTAAAATATGTGCACAGTTAATGAGCTGAAACATGCAAAAAACCGACAGTCATTTAAAACCAATTTCCCATCAGAATTCCTCGCTCCATTCCCAGAACTTTCTCAGAAATGTCACTTGGCTGCGATCCGTTCGGAGAAGCCAGCGCGGCCCTGCAGAGATATTGATTGATGCTGGACCACGTCCGGCTCGGGGTGGAGGCCGGGGGCCTCGGGGGTCCGTGCAGACAGATGGAAAGGAGGGTGGAGAGGGACACTGGGGCGGCAGAGCTGCCGGTGGTGGGCTCAAAGCTGCAGTGATATTGATTGACATAAGAGATAGAGCCCGCCGAAGCCGAGCTGAGAGCGAGACAAAGAAAAGAAATATTCTGCTCTGAAACAGTCCCCGGGTGGTTTCGGCAGCCAAATGGAGCCTCTATCCTGAGGTGATATGTGCTGATATCTACCTCTGTGATATCTGTAGCGCTCTCACTGGAGTCGGACGATGCTTCGGGAAACAGCAGATAAGCAGTAATTAGACATATCCCCACTCCCATGTCTTACCCTATCACAGAAAAAGAATCTACTTCTCCGTCTGGCTCCTGATTCTCTCATTTCTTAAAACACTTTGGTCATTTCAAGGTGACAGTCGACGGTATTTGTACTGTTGGTAATTCAGGAAATGATATTAATCTTTAGGGAAAATCTTAATTGTGCCAAATGTTTGTCCAAGAGCTTAAGAGGACGGCAAACGAAGCACGCCGATGTTTGCCACACAGGTGCATCTTGGAAATGTAGTTCACAGCTGTTCTGTGATTCCTCTGGAGCATTTCATGCCATAAAAACAGAGTGCGCCTCACTGCAGACAGCAATCAGGAAATCAAAAGAATGGAAATGCAGAACAGGACTAATACAGGAAGGAAACATTACACTGCTGCACTCGCTGTAAGCTGCTCTGGGTAACAGTGTCAGATAATGTAAGATGTAAATGTGATCACCCCTTTTGGGAACGCGGGCTGAACACACACAACACAAATCTCAGACCAATCAGGAGCCATTCTGACATCAATTAGCTCAAACGCTCAGAGCCCAGAGCTGTGCTCAGCGTCTCCACAGCTTCACGTTTAAGCGTCTGCGACGGCTCAGCTCGATCGTTCAGGCGGTAAAAAGTCAAATTATTGTTATTTATCGGTTAATTATAAAACTATCACCATCACGATTTGTGAGACGATCGCTAACATTTGCCAGCTGTCAGTGTCCGGATGCACCACGGTCAGAGATACAGACGTGTGCAGAAAAGTCACATGACATGCCACAGAACGATAACATGCTAACATTTAGCATGTAAATTAGCACATTACAAATGTTCCCTTAATGTGACACTGACAAGGCTACATGTTCACCTTTTTAACGTCCAATAGTGTTTAATTAGCATGCTAACATTAGCACATCTTTATTCATTGGTGCAGAAATGCGATCATATAATTATTGGTTTTCACTTTCTAACTTAACAGCACACACGGTTTAGATTTGATCATGTCACCTGATAAAATCTGGACTGTGAGCCAATGTTTCATGATCAATGTTATATTTATAGATAATTTCATGTCAAACGCCTGAAAGCCGCATGCCGGTGTGATGTGAATATTCATGCATGACACCTCATGCGAGGCTGCTGTCTCACATAATGTGAACATCTCTTTATTTTTAATCTGGACGTCCCCGCCTGCAGCTCTGCAGCAGTTTGTCGTCTCTGTGCTGACACCTGTTCAGGATTTTCAGGTATTCTCTTGTTCTCTGTGCGTGTGCTTAAAACAAGACGGAATAAGGAAGGTATTCAGATAACACGAAGAACAAAGCTGCTGTATATAATCGATAACGTGCAAACACAGCTGAGAACACAAAGCCCTTCGTGATACAATACAAACAGTGCGGCGTGTTCCTGAGCTTATTTAGATCAGCTTTTAATACTGCCTGTTGTTTGAATTAGCAGTGTAAACCTGCTCAATGCATAACATTCATAATAACATAAGCTGTATTCATGTCGATTAAATGGCAGTTATTTATGAGCTGTGGTGTGTTTGGCGTGCCCAGCACACCACAGGTACTCCAGGACGTGGCGAACAAGTAATCCGAGTGTTTCGCAGGTGACTCACTGTTTTTTCCCCGTCTTCAGTCAAAACTGTCAGAGACACCCAGCTTGCCAGGCGGGTGGGCCTTCTCATTGAAATTCAGCGGCGCCTGCGAGGAGAGATGCAGAGACGAGATCACGATTCCTTTGAAAGTACGCAAACCGAGTACTTGACAGCACTTGAAGTCTCCTGTCTTAACAGCATGTATCTGAGGCTGGGTGGCGGCGGCGGCGTGTGTCGGGAGGAAGGATTATTGGCAGGAGCCTGTGATGGAGTGGAAGATAGAGCCGGCTGTCACAACAGTTTGAGAAGAGTCCCTTTGAAATGACAGAGAGGACTAATACGTCCACCCCGCGCCGTCCCCGACGCCGCTCAGGGTCCATTTTGATTTGTGGTTTATGATGTGCACTTTATTGCAGCTTATCTTACATGTACAGTGTGCGCTCCTGCTCAAAATGGCTGCCGCGTGGACCGATCAGGGAGGATGGCAGACGCCGCTGTTAGGCCCTCAGCAGAGGACCATCATGCAACAGCTTTCCAGCTGGAAAAAAACCACGAGCGCATCACAGCGTCAGCGTCATTAGCATGTATCATCCAGCTCGGCCAAGAATGAAAGACAACATTGAGATTTAAATGAGCGTCACTGATTCGCCACGAGGAATCCTGAAAGCCAGGCCCGAGACGATGCGTCTGGACGAACTGAGGAGAAAATGGACTTCACCTTAAAGCGAATGAGATGAGTGAGTTTAGTTATATTCCAAATTTAGCGTTGCTCGTTCACAGCATGTGGGTGGGATGTATAATTGCAGTCGGTCATGTTAAGATTAATCAAGACAGTGAACTAAAAGCACTAAATGCAATCAACTTAGGTTTAATATCTTGTTTGCGGGTGACGTCACGTCGCTCTTTTGCTCTTTTGCTCTTTTGCTCTTTTGTTGTGGCGCAAACTGCACATGGAGGGCAGGAAGTGATTTTCTCCAGTGGAAACACTCAAACACACTCAAAATGCCGATGTTTTTATTGTTTAAGGCTGCTCAAATCGATCAAACGGAGAGACCACGAGGAGCTTTTATCGAGTACCAAAAGTTGTTGTCCACAAGCGTGAAGAACGCAAGAAACTGACTCAGAAAAAACGGCTTGTGAACCTTCGTCTGCGGTCGGGAGGAGTCGAGTTGGATTAGTTAATGTTTTAACTCTGTGGTGACAGATTTAAAGTAACAGCTACAAGCAACACGACTAACACCTGTTAAATCGGTGTTAGCAGTTTCACATAAGGCAGCTGAACGTAAACAACGTTCCCTGTGTTGTGCGCGACGATCCGCGTCTTTCGTGGCGTTTCAGCGGACCTTTGTGAGTGGTTAACCTCGCAAACAACCGTAACGTAAACATCCACATTGAGCAACACGGCGCTGAACGTTTGATGCTTAGTTAATTAATGTTTATACTTTTCATCCAAACCAGCCCACTAAGAACTCTCCTCCATCTCCTCCACTGCGGTTTCAACTTCCTGCCTCCATCTGGATTTAATGCATCGTCAGCATCGCGTGACTGCGCTCAGCCTGTTACCTCCAACAGCAGATTTTGGCCACTTTCGTGAGATTAAGTGTTGAATTATTTCAGAGCTTTCAGAGAAATTTCAGTTCTGACTCTGATGTTGACGTGACGGTAAACAGATGAATCAGTGTGGCGTCGTGCCTAATGATCCGCTGTCCTGCCAACTTTCAAATGGCAGAACAATGAGCGATGAGGACCCTGTGACAGAGCACATATAGCCTATAGTTTAGTGGGAAACAGGTGGCTGTGGCTAACAAACTAAAACACAGCTGTCGTGGGACTTGCTGGTCCAGTAACTTCCAAGTAAAATAAGATGGCTAAACAAAACATAATTAATAACTGTAGATTAATAATGACAGTACATCGACTTCTCTCTACTCCAAAGTGAACGTAAACGTTGACTAGTATCACCACAGCTAACGCTAGCCTCTGCGAGCATTAGCTAGCCTGTTAGCCGTGCAAGAAGACGTCAAAGCTCATGTTATAATTTCCACATCTGCATAGCTTTAGGTGTCGACTGCTCACTTCTGTTCAGGGCTCCAATCAAGATGTAAGACGGGACCAACGGACCAATCGGACGCCGACATGAATCCTTCTATCTGCTGAGATCGTGCAGTGCAGAGAATCAGTCTTTCCCCCAATATGGCTGCCAGACGAGGCGTTATGTTAGCTGAAAGCCCTCAAACATTAACTTTAACAAAGACAACACAGAGCAGCTGATCTGTGACACACACAGTGTTTGTGTAACGCAGTCCTGGTCAGTGTGAGCGCTTTCTGTACAGCAGGGAGTGAGCAGACAGCGTGCTCTGCCTGGAAGTGACGGCGGTTTGTACCGCGAGCATGACGAAGACAGAGGATCACACCGTGGCGTCTGATAGAAACCCACCAAAGTGTTTAGACAAAAGCATGAAAATCACACGTCAAACCCTTTTGTCACACAGACTTTACAGAAATATATCTTCAAGTAATGCTCCAGGTGGTAAATAATAATAATGATAATAATGAGTTTATGGTCGAGGGCGAGAGTTTGGAACGCAGACTGCAAAACACACGAAGCTTCAATGTGTGTAAACAAATCAGTCGAACAAAGTTTATCAGAGGTGCTGCGTGGAGGCTCTGTCGCACAGCGAGAACAGTACAGTTTGGTTAGTTTGGTGCAATTTATATTTAATCTCAATCAGGGAGAAAAACATCAACACGTGACTGGATTGTTTATTTGGCGGTTTCCATAATTAATGACTGTACGAAGATTATCAGACAGTAATTATCGTACACCTGGTAACAAGTCGTCCAAATCCATACGAGCTCAGTCTCACGTCTCCGTTCTTTCATGATTAGATGCATTTTCATTGCTTTTTCAAATGTCCTCCACTCAGCTGAAAAGGACTGTTTGAATGAATATTTCATGGAGAAGAGCTCCGTCATTGATATGCTGCAGCCACACTAGCCGCTAATTTGCATCCCCCTGTAGTGACTGCTATTCATTATTCTGTGATATTTTCTATTTTCATACTCAACACATTACAGCCGGCCTGGCTTTTCGTGTGCTCTTAGAACAAAATGACTGATTGCTAAATTCTGTGCATAAATTAAGGCAAATCAAGTCCAGCACTGCCCATGTTCGTAGCATGCAAAGTGGGTCCTCTGCTAAACGGTAAGCATAAAATAATGACTTTCATTTCTTCAAAACTGATGTGTAACGCTTGCAGCTCTCCGAAGCAGCATCTCTTAACAGCTCTCGGGTTCAGCACTTCAGCTCGTGTTTGATTCCCCTTTGAAACCGAGAGACAATATTAATAAATTGGAATTATAAATAAATTGCTCTGGCAGATCTGCTGCTATGAAAACATCGGGGTGTTTTGGCTACACTTTGCAGCTCTCCTAATTGAGTAGATTCAGAGCGCCTTTGACAGATTGAGTGGACTGCGGTGCATCGCATGATTTAGTAGACGGAGGGGCAAGCTGCCAGACTGAAAACATTCGAGTGTTGGCAGCATCCAGAGCTGCACTCAAAGGAAAAGGCAGCGGGCAGCTCGGGACTTCGTGTATCACCGTCTACATATTTGGTTCAATAGTCCCTGATGTGTCGTTGAGTTATGCTGTGGGTGCTGAACGCTGATGTCTTTGGGCTGGCGTGGTTCACGTTGAGGTCAGCTGGGAGCTGTGCATCATTAACGGGTCGGTCTCCTGTTGAAAAGCTGCACTAATCACTCTGTTTATATTAACAATGGATCTAATGGCTGCGTGAAGAGTAAAAGGTGTGGCCTGTGGCGTCAAACCTGACTCTGCAGGCTCGTCCTCCGGCTCGCTCTGCAGCTCTACTGCGAGGTTCAGTCAGCAGCAGGCGGCTGTTTTCAGCTCTGAGCACCACCTGCCCAGCACACACACTCACACACACGCACACACATTTCTAACTAGAAGAACGTGGAGCATGCAGCAGGTGTGAGATCAAACCAGACCTCCACATGGATGCTGGATGTGTGAATATGCTACTGCTGCTAACATGTTAGCCATATCGACTCATTTTGCTGATCCCAAAAAATCAGTTAATGTTGCTTTAAAACTGGAAGTCAATAAAAAAAGCATGTAGCTTCTAGCTGAATGTTATTCTGGAGTCAGACTAAACTAAAGTGTCTTAAAGCACCAGCCAGTCCAGGAGCAGGAACACCAACAGACGAGCCCAGTTTCAGCTCAGACCTGACGGGAACCTGATCAGGATGATTCAGAGGTGCCGATCGTTCCGTTTTTGTTTGCTTCTTTATAAATTCCTCCATTTTAGGACGCCGTTATCTGCACTCATAACCACTTCCTCTCCTGTGTGTTCACCTCCGGACGCAGTGAAACCGAAGAACCTCATCAGACTCTTTGTCACTCTGACAGGCCGAGCAACCAACCAGAACAAATGTCGTCTCTCTGTAAGGCTGTCTGCGCTCAGCCGACAGTGTCACATCTATTTGTCTGCACGGCCGTGTGTGTGTGTGTGTGTGTGTGTGTGTGTGTGTGTGCCTTTGGGCAGTGTCAAACCCACAACCAAGGACCTGTTTTCAACTGAATCTCCCTCCGGTCGTCTGCAGCTGACCTGATCACAGATTCTAAGCGTGACAGCTCCACCCATTGACGACGCCTCGCTCTAATCAGGGAATTTAAGACCTGACATCAAAACCTCCAGTGGCCTTCGATTCCTGGGGAATCTGAAGTTTTTGTGGCTCAGTTCAGGAAAAATCTACCAAAATCAAAATTTCATGACATGACTTCTGGTGCAGACAGTGAAAAAAAAAAGGAAAAAGTTTTTCCTCCACTTCCTTTTTTAATTGAATGTCAGCATTGAGCTGCCAGGGGCCCCGGGCCACAAACAAGCAGTCGGGCCCTGTTACCTGGTGTACAGTGTTGCTGTGCTTAAATCCTGTGTGGCTCCAGGTTAAGGCCCTCATCGTGTCACTCATCATGTTGTGCCTCAGTGATGCACCTTCCCAAACAAAGCTGAGTTAACAGAGATCCTTTGTCACACTGTGAACTTTGGGCTTCGGGGGTCCCTAAGGGTCTAAGGTTTACGTCTAAGGCAGTTGGCTCTTTTCACAGTTTAAACCAACAACTTTATCTACAAAATGCCGTCTACAGTTTTTTTCTTTTTGCTTCTTCTTTTTGCAAAACATCAGGTCGTACTTCATGTGTTGATTTTATGAGTTACAGTTACGCAAGTTACATTTTTAAGGAAAGTTGGAGTTATTAGATAAACAGGAGCGTTCTGAAGCACAAACATCCGGCTCTGGGGCAAACTTTTGACCTTCTTCCATGATATCAGCAGAAATGCCACTAAGCTCTGCCCATGCTGGAATCAAACCCCCAACCTTTGGTGTGAACCCGCCCCGCTCGACACACTGAACCCTCAGCAGGGATGTTCCTTTAGCTCAGACCTCCTTTCCATCATTATCAGGCAACATTACTAATCCCATCAGCCTACGAGGCAGAGCAGGGAATCTGAAGTATCTTTGGTAAGAGCACCTCAAACAGGAGGAAGCCAGATAACCAGCGTTTAAAGTGCTCTTACGATGATATTCAACAGCCGGGTTTCTCAGCTCGTTTTCAGTATTTTGAGGTTTATCGCTCTGCGGGGTCGTGTGCCAAAGCGTGCAGCAAACAATCCAAAGACAGAGCTGACTGCCTGTGGCTTAAAGACAGGCCAGTTTGGAGTAACTTGAACATTTAGTGGTGAGTTCCTCTCAGGTCCTGTGAGCCAAGACTGTCCCCATAACACCGGTCCTCCTCTGGACAGCACCCAAACACAGCATGCATTATTCATATTATGGCTTATCCAGTGCAGAACCCAGAGAATTAAAGAAATCTACAATGCATTTCAGGGATTTGTTTTCCCCTCATGGAGAACGCTCAGTAAATAATTACATCTAATGAAGCTGTTTTCAGGAGGAAATGTTCAGTTTTATGTGGACACGCTCCACTTTCTATTCCCAGAGACCCATGATTTCCCAGAGGATGTGAGTCCTCTGAGGACATCGCTGCTATTTTTGGAGAAACAATTTTGGAACATGCACATAAGTGTAATTTTCACAAAGAGGTAAATAAATGCCTAAAATGCTTAAAACTGATCCAGACTCATAGCTGGGGGATGTGAAGGTTTCCAGTCCTTCTGCCTTCGAAACCGAAGCTGCCATATCAAGGCTCATCAAGTTCATGACAACCCGGACAGGAAAGAAACACGAGAGTTATGGAACTCCACTGGCTCACGTCCAGAGCAAATGCTGGAAATCACATCAACCAAACAAGGAGGCCAGAAAGCAAACCGAGACGACGGCTCAGCGGCGTCTTCAAATTAAACTCGGTTTGTTTAAAGCTTGGAGTTTGTGTGAGAGGGAAGAATGAGGCCGACAGCCAACATCCACAAACACAGTGGGCACTCACATTATTACATCTTCATTATTCCCGGTTTGATTTGACATTTAATGCCATTGTTCGTGACCTTTCTCTGCTGGTCATTAGGCGCTGTCGTTAAACCTGTCACTCAGCTCTTGGCTAAAAAGGCGCAGTGTAACCTCGGGGTTGGTGGTTCACATCTGAGCCGGACAGGAAACCTCTTCTCTCCCAGCTGCAGAGCAGATTCCTGCAGGACGCCGTGTCCGGTTCACGGCCGCGAGACTCTCCTCCTGAGGGGCTGGGAGAGAGAGGGGCAGCCGAGCTAGCACCAGCGCTAATGCTGCTAGCATGTTTAGCATTGGCTGACCACCATCAGCTGCTGAAACTCATACAGATCACCACTGGCTGCATATTTCATAGATGGAACCAGCAGACCAGGAAATGCTTCTACATGTCCCTGTAGAGTGCAAACGACTTTACAAATGACGGGTTGGTTTGGACTTGGTGCATGTTGAAGCGTTTGTAGAGATTTTGCTCATTTCAGGGCCATTTTTTACAGTCCAGCCTCTGCAGTGCAGCCGCCTCCCCTTGCAGGGCGCAGCAGCACCTTGAGTTAGTTAATATAATAACAGGATAAATACACGTTTCTCCACTGTGTGACTCAGTTTTTACAGATATATTCTTTTCCTGCTTGTTCCAGAAGCGATATCTCACTTGAGGGAAAGTTTTCAGCCCAAGAGGTTTCACCGTTCACATCAAAAGCTCCACGTCTTTCAGAGATTTCCCTGCAGTTCGCTGTGACTTGTGTCTTATCTTTGGATACTCCTGATGAGAATTTCAAATTGAGCTTCTGACAGTTTGAGCGAGGCTTCGCTGAAAGCGCCTTTGTAATGATGTAAATAAAGTGTGGGAAAGAAAAAGCACAAAGTCAGATAAGTAACGGATCCTTTAATATAAAAGGAAAGCGCTTTTGGTTTGTGCAGAAAGGAAACTTTTCAGCCTTTCACCCCGGCTTGTTTTCTTCTTTCAAGGTCTTTTTTCTTTCAGTCACATTAAGCTCACAGGAGTGTTTTATTGCCAAATTGCTTCCACGTTGACCTCCACCAGTGGTTTCTGTAAAGCTGCCGATAGACAAAACTCCTCATTCTGCTGCCGGACTCTGAAGGGCATCAGCTAAAAGCCTTAAATGTAGAAGGTGATGCAGATTGTCGAGGCCGCGGCGTGACATTAACCAGGTGACATGGAAGCAGAATCTGACCCTTTAAAACTACCTCAGAGACAACGAGAGGATGAGGAGAGCTGAGATAAAGTCCCTTAAGAGGCTGCAGACAGTCTGGTACCACAGATCCTGATGTAAAGAGACAGTAGACAGTCATCTGGAAGGTGACCGAACCAGATCTGCTTTTAGAACTGAGGAGGAAGGAGGAAATAGTGAAACGGGGACTATTTTCAGCCGTGGTTGAATACACAGATCTTCATTTCTTCATTTCTTTACCAAAGACACAGCCAGAGGAGTAAGAATCAGTCATTTCTGATCCACCTTTAATTTGTTATGCAGTGAAGACATTTTAAAATGTTTAGCACCATCTGAGTCCATCACTGGAGTCTGATCATTAGATGATTTAGACTCTCGTATGCTTGCTGCTTTAAGCTGTGGCGTTTCCTGCTCAGGTGACAGCTGATGGAGTTTGTTCAACGAGAGCAGCAGAAGTTTAGACGACGGGAAGAACTTAGTGACCGTATTTTGAGATTGACACTTTACCTGACACAGTCTGAACTGCACTGATGTAGTAAACACCACCCATCTGGCACCGCAGGCGGTTCAAAACAAACACCAAATATGGTGTGACCCTGGGCTTGTGCTGATGAAGGACAGCGGTGGAGAAGAGGAACTGTAACTTCAGTCAGAGGAAGAGTCCTTGACTCATGAGCTGCATCGTTTCAGCCAAAGTTCGCTGTCAGAGCGTCCGGTCAGCGACGGCGTGCGCTCACTGGAATAAAACCAGGCCACAGGTCGCCTCCTGCTCCAGAAATAGCACCACAAAGGGAGGACTGACGCTCTTTAGCTCGTCCAGCTCATTCATGCGCCCGACGAGGACTCCCACCCTGCAGCGTCCAGTAGACCGTATTCTACATCACGTGCTTTCTCATAAACCGGTGGTGACTCACGGAGCCGCCTGAAGCTGTGGGTCATCAGCAGGTTCAGCGTCAGCACCTAAATTCCACCCCGCAAGTCAGAACCCAGCGAATCAGATCAGTCTGCAGCCCCTACAGCTCTGGAGATCATTTTTAATGACATATGACTGGTACCACTGAGAGCGGTTTGTTGTTTTCCTGCAGACTTAAGGCGCTTGAATTGTGTAATCCATTACAGCGAAGATCAAATTTGCACTATTTCTGCAGCAAAGCCAAGTTTCAGAGGTCGACACGTTTTGTGACTACGTGTCCGTAGCTCGTGCGTGTTATTGTCTCGGGGTTGAAACTACTGTTTGCCACTGGATGCTTGTTTTTTCAAGCTGCCACTGGGGGGCGACGAAGTGGAACATTTCCAAATTCCACACAAGCTGTTTGATCGTTAGCGCAACAAGACTCAACGAGAGTTCATCCGCAGCAAACGACATCAACAATATAAAAATAATGTCGTTTTCAAGGACATCATGTCATTTTCTGAGACCTTTAACTTTTTATCTCACTGGAAGACAAGTCAAGAATTTGATGCAATGGCTGAAGGTGATGTAACTTACACTCCAGCTGAGCAGTCTGTGGGTGTTTGGGCTCAGCAGAATGTTGTTTAATCACTTTTACTGGGTGAAAGAATAACACATATTTTGGCTAAATGAATGTCTTTTGACTCTAGTGAGGTTGTGTCACAAGGTTACAGCAAGGTTTTCCTGTTGGTCTAAACTTCTGCCTTTACCTTCTGATCTTTACCTCCGACTCTCTGAAGAAAACTCGTCTCATGTCTGTCCCCGTCTCTCCTCAGACAGTTTCAGCCTCGCTGTCTCTTTAAATGTGAATGTTTGGTTGAGTTTACATTTTGCGACGCAGGGCCCCTTTTTGTTTTCTTTATGGCAACCTTGAGGCTGATGGATGTGTGTGTGTGTGTGTGTGTGTGTGTGTGTAGAGTGGAGCTGCGAGCCGGTCAGAGGTCACATATTTCTCAGACACACTGTCCACATCGCTCATTAATAAACATTGTGTGTGTTTATCTGTGCACACACGGGCCAAAGTAGTTGTGCTTTTGTGTGTGTGTGTGTGTGTGTGTGTGCGTGCGTGTGTGTGTGTGTGTGAGAACATGCGTCAGAGGTGGCCTTCTGCAGAAACACACTGAGGATTAAAAACTGCTTACACTGTCGGTCGCAGTCACTTCCTTACCTCAACAACATGCACGTTTGTACTTCTATACAAGTGAGGACCCTCCTCGGCGTGGTGGGCTCTCTCCCCTTTAACGCTGTCCAACTCGGTGGGCTCCAACCTGATCTGAGGGGTCAGCTGACAGACAAAGGAAAAATGGTCTTTTTCTGACCAGCTAAAAGTCGAAATCAATTTCTTCCAAAATGCTGAGACTTTAACGTCGTCAGGCCTTTACCTTCAAGTAAACAATACAACTGGATCACAGCTAATGTCGCCCCGTATTGCCAAAAGGAGACTGGAACCACTGCCCCACCCCCCGGTTTATTAACCAAAGCCTCATTCTAACATTAAGTGCAAGACTTAACCTTTAGGCAGTCCTTTGGAGAAGCAAGAACCAGGAAAAATACCCCGAAATGACTGAAAAAAAAAGAGATCACTCTCCAAAAATGTCCTCCGCTCGAGGTCTAAAAGTCAAGCTGGGCCTCCTAAAAAGAGACTGACAGCCAGACTGACACTGACGAGAGTTCATTTTCACACAGAAAAGTTGAAATGCTCCTTTTCTTCTAGCTTCCGTCATTGTTCCTCTCAGTCTTAGAGAACATTTTTTCATCAGATTCGTCGCTGAGGTCTGAGGACGCAGCAGCAGCAGCAGCAGCAGCAGCAGCAGCAGCAGCAGCACAGGATTTGACATATTTCACGGTGAAACTGAAAATGAGCACACCACCTACACCTCACCTACTACTCCTTCTCAGGAGTTGGTAGAGACCAAACCGGAGCTTAAAGAGAGTTAAAATTGGACTCATGAGGTGGACACAGTCACCTCCTCAGCGGGTTGATCATGTAGCTCTGTGTCTGGATGAGGAGGTAGCAAAATGCTAACATGTTAGCCAGAAGAATTAGCTAAGGTGATGATTATGTCTGATCTGTGAGTCTGCCAGCTTGTTGTGGAGTTCTTCTGCCCCCTAGTGGCCACGAAATAACTGCAGCTTTAAATGATGTGAGTGGTTTCATGGCTTCAGGCAGCTTCACCAACATAGACAAGCCAACTTTAAGCAAAAAGTAGAGTTTGGGGATCGTCCTCGACGTCAAACAATGATATACGATCGAGAAACAATCGTGCTCTCCTTGGTTTCATTCTCAGTGCATATTCTTTATTAATGATGTTTATGGTTTGGGCTGGTTGGCAGACGGCCTTTCTATCAGGCAGGAAGTGGATGCGAGCCAAACAGCGGCTTGTTATTGCATTAAATTAAATCAGCTGCATCCACAGAGCGATAAAGTTCGCTGTAGCTGAGCCGTGAGGTCGCGCACGGTAACATCCACCTCGTGGACACTCAGCCTCAGACACTGTAGCTGAAACACTGTGATTGGTTCATTGCTTCAACGCAGAAAGGTCAAAGTAGATGAGAGAAAACATCATGAAAAACATTGTAATAATCTTTCAGCCTCAGATATCTGCACGTCTGTGTTGTAGTTTGTAATTTGGTGCAGAGATGTTAAAAACCTGTCGATCAACGCTCGTATTTGTAAATATCGTTTCTTTTAAAGCAGATAAACCTCATATGTTAGGTGAAGCGCGCTGACAGAAACCAGGATCCTGTGGCTGGTGAAACCTTCTCCTCGTGTCTGACCAATGACGGCCAACACGCTGGAATCGAAGCATCATTCTGACACTGCAACACGTCCGACGGTTCGATAAATCCAGCAGAGTTGTAAATACAGACGTTCAATGGCTCCATAATGAGAATAATATCAGACGCATTGTGAGCGGCCGTCTGTGTGAGTGTGTGTTTGTGTGTACACTCTCAGATGGGACTGGAACCTATTTATTGGGAAAATATGACACACGATATATCCTGTTTTATATCACAGCTGCCATATGCTGCTGATGCTGCTCATGAATATATGCATATGGACACGTAAACAGTGCGCACAGAGCTCAACCAACGACCCGCGCACTCACAAACACACATATCACACACACACATGACCTCAGAATCACACTGCGGGAAACCAGTTTTTCCAATTACAGAAAAAGCCACCATAAACCACCTGTAACACAACGTGCATGTCTCAGCAACACTGTCCGTAAATTAAATCCAGAGCATGTCAAAGTGTAAAACGTCAGGATGTTTCTCATCAGCCGCTGGATTCGTCTCGTCGTCCCGTCTGTTAACGGAGATGTTTACGGTTCACTCAGAGCTGCTCCATCGCATCAATAATGTTTTCATCTCTGAACGTCATCACAAAACACTTCCAGCCTTCCTGAGGTGAAGCCAGACGATAGCCAGACTATGTTACAAGGTGCGCAGAGAAACACTGCTCTGGGTCACAATGAGCTCGAGCATTAGACATCAAACATGTGAGGGAAGGGATCTGGGAAATTCAGAGCAGGTCAGAGGATGTTTGCTTTCACCCCAAATTTGAGTATTTCACCTAAAAAGAAGCTCTTCAACAAGCCAACGGGGGACCAAAAGGTCCCCAGTGGTGCTGCAGCCGTGGTTAATTCACCTTTTTGAGCAACAGGAATCAATCAGTCAACAAAGCATGTGTTCATATGTGCCCTCCAGATCAGGTCACACAGTTTGTGACTTGACGTCGTCATTGATCAAAGAGCGTGAGCGAGCACTGCTGCAGAATAATACCTTCTGCTAGGAAACGTGACGCAAACAGCGGACTCCAGTGTCAAAGTCCAGAGTTTCGTTGACCCGACCGTCCACCTCCTTCTGCAGACTCTTCACAGCATCAAGCTCCTTCCTCCTTTGATGATCAAGAGTCATGATTGCTTCAGCTGCTGGAGGTCTTTGTCCCTCCAACGTAAACACGTTGTATTTGACCATTAGTTCAAATGACTGATGCCGTTTTCCTCAGAAGGTCAGTCGCAGCTCTCGAGTTCGTATTCTTTGAGTTGAACAGCGTCATATGTAACTTCTGAAAAACCCGGCTTTTACCCACATCTATTTTGACTTGCAAACAAGACGTCAAAGCTTACTCACAGGGAGTGCTATCAACATGAGTCACCTTTCATTAAATATCAGACATCCGTGTGACGCACTGGATCGAGTAGCCTCTTGTTTTAACACAACCGCACTGCTGTTGCTGAACAGACTGAAGCCCCTCTGCTGCTGTGAAGGTAATGACTTTACCTGGTGAAAAATGTCTCCCCTGAGGAAGACGCGTCACTTGGAAATGTGGCAGGAAGCTCGTAACTGAAAAACAACAGACGTGTTCACTGGAGAGCGTCTTTGGCACAGAATGAGTGCACAGATATTTGAATGTCACATTTTTATTTGCTGGATGGGCTTTTGGTCGCGTTATTTGTGGAGTGTTATTGTAGAAATGCTCAAATCGTCACTGAGTGAGCTAATATAAAGAATGACGTATGGATATGTGGCACTCCTCACCTCTGGATTTGTACAAAGAGGAAACCTCGCACACTTTGTGTTAACTCGACCTGTTTGAGCTTCCTCCTCATATGGATAAGACAGATATTTACCTCTGAAGTTCATGTTTGTCCAAAGAGTTCTCCTCCGTCTTATCGTCTCTGTATGGCTCAGCGCGGGTGTCGCGGTTAGCGCCGCTCTCGTCGCGGTGTTTGCCTTCACTGAGCTGGACAGGCTGACGCAAGGCTCATTGACGTGAACGCCATCAAGCCTGACTGATCTGTGAGTGAGGATTAACCCTAAAATCAACATTTTCAAGTGTGACTGGAAGATGTTTTATGCTCATTTCTGACCAGCAGCACGGTCACAGCCTGAACTTGTGAATGAATCTGCCTTTATTTGATGCTGAAGGGCTCTGAGCTGCAGTAATCCAGGCTGCTGTGGGTTTCTGGTTCTGCAGCATTGGCTAATATCACTAGATGAAGATCATCAGTTGGATCCTCGTCCGTGCTTTCAGATTAAATGTGCATGCAGCTGCAAACAGTGTTATGAGCAGTGGGACAGAAACATGTTGGTTGCATCCACCGGTGTCCTGCACCAACAGACGTCCATCCTACAGATGTACAACACACTTTGTCTAAGAAGCTTTGGACGAAAGTCAAATGAATGTCATGAAATTTAACAATGAAGGACAAAATTAAAGCTTTGCTGGTCCAACTGGAAAACCAGGAACTCTGGTGACTACCAGTAGTTCCAGAAAAACAGTCAGTTTTAAGCAAAAATGCACCAAAATTCAATGTTTTCAGCTCCTCAAATGTTAGCATTCGCTCACTGTCCTCATCTTCTAGGAGAGCAAACTGAATATTTTCAGTTTTCTGACTGTTGGATGGACCATGGAACCATTTGAAAATGTCACATTTGGCTTTGGGAACATTTTTAATCGACCAAATGACAAAGGCAGGAGGGTTTTAAACTGAGAGTGCTGAAGCATCTTTTTAGCTTAAGCTGAATGTTGAAATATGTTTGTGCTCAGGGATTGTCGGTTTGTGGGTTTTCGGCTCCACGGCAGGGCTGTTGTGATACGAAATGCTTGAATGCTATGTGCATCAGTGATAAAATCAGACCAGGACAGACTCTCCAAACCAAGCCTTGCTACATACTTTCATGCCAGCTCTGCTCGGGAGCTCGTTCCCCTCTTTGTAATCAGCACTATCAAGATCAGGTGTGAGCAGCTGGGACAAAAACACACACCTGAACTCTTGACTTGAAATCACAAAGCCTCAGAGAGCAAAGGTTGAACCCTGCGCACACTTTTCAGACTGAGTGTGGATCCATACGAGCGGCTTCAGGGCCGCCACATCCATCAGGAATGCGTTGAGTGTTTAAAGTTCAATGGCGGGTCGATTTGTGGCATTCATGCAATTCACAAAGAACTCAAACATCAATGTGTCACCCTGCATATTTCTGTGGACGCGCTGAAGACGCCTGTCCCCTCTGAGGACCCTCACAGCTCGCTTAACTGTGAAATCATTAAAGTCGCATTTCATGTGTTCAGATGTTGGGAAGGCAGACAAGTCAAGTCAGAGCACATTATGGAACAATATGCGGCCCAAACATGTTAATACTGTGGGTTTATAAAGTCCTATAGAGACATACAGGACATGCTAAAGTAGCCTGGAGTTAGCATAAACTCTATTAACATCCATATAATTAGCAGTGTTAGAGACCCATTGATTTCTGCGTTCTTTGTGCTCGACTGCTTCTTCTGGAGGGTTCAGTTAGCAGTTTTTTGTCCACTGTCAGGCTTTTTAAAATGTCACGGCTGTATTTGGGAGTACACAAAGTAAGCATCAGCAAAATACGCACAAGAGGTTCAGAGAGAACATTTAATGTGCAATGTGCTGCACGATGGACTCAGAGTGAGCAGAAAAGGATGTCCAAGGGACAAAAGTGAGACCCAGGATCCCTCTGTGTACAGATGTGACAGTAAAGTAGTCCCTTGACTCATGGCAGCCAGTGAAGTTTGAATGCAGCATTTCGATTGGTCACATGTGTCATGTGGGAGAGGTTCAGGTTTCCTGTTACAGTGTTCGACTCCAACAACAGGTTGTGACAGTTAATAGACTTCATTTAATTTGCGTCACCTCCCAGAGGACCTGCTGGGCGAGCCGGATCGTGCCCCTTCACGCTGCTTCTCGCTGGGATACAGGCTGAAGCTCGGTCCCTGTGGATCACAGTAATTCATTACTTCAGAAGGGACTCAAACAGTTTTACACCAGAAATCACTAAAGTCACGTCTCTGGTTGAGAAAACCAGTTAGAGAGAGCCTCTCTGAGGCCGGTCAGACGTGACTCTCCTCGGCAGAGGCGGCGGCTGTGGCGCCATGTAAATCCTAAACAGGCCTCGAGGTTCACTGCTGGGCCGCTGCCGTCGTCCTCGACCTCTCTGAGTCTCCTATCTGTCTGAGAAAACAGAGCTGAGGCCACGAACGCACGACAAGTCCAATCAGTCACATTAGCTGCGGCGTCGTCTTTAAATCACACGGCGTGCGGTGGTCAGGTGGTGCTGTCTTACAGCTGTGCTGATTTCTGATTTTAACATCTGCACGTTACGCTTAGAGCTTTTTTTCATACTGCATCTACTTTCATGCTAAAGGCGGCACTCGAGGAAAGGTCAGAGTCAGCAGGAGTCATGAAATCCGTCCAAAAGCTGCTGTTGTTGTGATGTACAGACATGTTTCAGTCTTTTGAGCCAGCCGGTCCACCAGAGCCCAAACTGACTGTTCCAGTTTGATTTCTGTCTATACGGTCAGTTCTACGTGGTTGTGTTTTTTTCAGAAGTAGCTTTAACATAGCTTCAATACTTCCACGTGTCACAAGCATCTCCATTAAAGGCGCTTCCTGTGGAGCTTCCTGAAGGTGGCGCCCTCCAGTGGTATTGCTGAATACTTTTTAAAACCATTCATTTGAGGTAAAAAAAAAAAAAAACCCACAGATGACCAACTGACACGACCCATCAGCTGCTGGTGATGTGCAAATGCCTGTAACGCAGTGAATTGTGGGTGTTTTGCTGAAGCTTTGATTGCACCTGTTCAGTCACTGACGGCAGCCTGAGAGTCTGACCTGGATGTGTCAGATAACAACAAACCTTTGAACAGTTTACAGCAGAAACAAGGCCAGAGGCTTCGCTCCGTCTCACGATAAATCAAGATGGGATGACTAAAGTTTTGCAGGTTTGCAAGCAGGAAGAAGAAATGATGAAGATCAGAAGCAGAACACTGACGTTGATGATCAATCACACGTTTACAGGCTTCATCTTCGGTGCTGCCTCTGATCTTTGACATAGATTCAACCTTTGCAGGCAGTTTTTGTCTCTCCTGGGACTCCAGGTCAGTAGTTGAAACAGGTTTTTTCTTAACTTTATTCAGAACAGTGTCGACGTCTGTGAGTCAGGTTTAGTTCAGACCGCTGGTCCTCCAAACTAAACAAAATAGGTTGTTTGTCATTGCCTCACAGTGATATCGGTATGTGATCGATCGCCTGAGGAAGCGATCTCCAGCCAACGGCCTCTAGAGGACGCTGTTTAGGAGAACGTTAACGGGATGATGACCGATGCTGTTGTTTCTCTCGTGAGGACGGACTCTTTTCTAAACTACATCATGAGGTCAAAGACAGAGTCAGTGAAGCTGAAACTGCTGTTTCCAAGGTCACACATGAACTTTCAGCTCATTAAAAAGTAGTTTTGGAACAGAAATCTACAGAGATGGGACAAGCTGAGCCTTTGTGGTGAATTTCTTTCCTTCCAGACAAACTTCTGCCAGCTTTGCGGACATGGAGGTCATGTGAGCGTCTGAGGAGGAGAGGACTTTGTGGAGCGAAATGCCAGCGAACCCACAGAGAGGGACGTAATCCCTTTCACTTCTCTGTTTTGTTTTGTGTGCCGTTGGTTCCTCTGCAGCCGACAGAGCGCTCAGAGCGCTTCTGCATTCAGTAATAAACGTCCCAGTAAAAAGCGTCTCGCTGGCTTTCATCTCCGCTGAGTGCGTCCTCTGACTCGTAAGCAGCAGCTGAACACACAGCAGCTCTCTGTGGTCGCACCGCGCCGCCGATCAATAACCATTTCCAGCCCAGTTTCTCAAGCTCCGTCAGTCTGAGGATTGATCCTCTAAACACCACATTTGTGTGTGTGTGTGCGTTTGTTCCTGTCTGTGTATGTGTGTTTAGCATTTGTTTGAATGCACATGGCTCTGTGTGTGTGTGTGTGTGTGTGTGTGTGTGTGTGTGTGTTTGCGTTCAGCCTGAGGCCAGAATAAGCAGTAGGCAGTCTGTGTGTACTCTGGGTAATTGGACTGTTCTCCAGAAAAAAGTGATGACTTTGTTTAGATCACTTCCTGCTTCAGTATCAAATCCAACACAATCTATTAGATCTACTGTTCAAAAAGAAGGATTGAATAAATAAAACACTGAGTCAGAAGGAAAAGTTTGTGATAAAACATTTAGCGACCGCCAAGAACTTCAAATGCTGTCGTTAGCAAAGCTGTTTTAGTCCCTTTGGGCCAAAGTTACTAATGTTCAAAGTAAGAAAAACAGATTTCAGGTTCATCAGTTCACAGTAAAATATATTAGATCATGATGTGATCAAACACATTCCCATCATCACGTTGTGTTTTGTGCTAATTGGCAAATGTTAGCCTGCTGATATTCCAAACTAAGACGGCGAACACAGTAAACCATGTCACGTGTTAGCATGCTAGCATTAGCATTTAGCTTAAAGCGCACAGCCTCACAGAGCAGCTAGCATGGCTGTAGACTTCCTCTTGTTTTTAAAAATACTGGACAAAATATTAGAGACAGTCGTGCTTGAGTTGACCTAAATAAAGATTTCTTTGACAGAACTTTCCCTCATCTTAATCCAGCAGTTTAAGTTATTTATTTGGAAGACACCGACGAGTTACCTAATTTGTAGTGAAGGTGTGGAGACTGACAGTCAAGTCAAGCCAGTTTTTATTTATAATTTTGTTTGCATGAAATCATGCAGCTGCATGCAGAGTTTCTGACAGTTCACATGAAATATAGATATTCTGTTTGGCGTTGACCTCAATGGTTGTTAGTAAAATGTGAAATTAAGTCAACTTCAGTCATGTTTATTCCTACTTTACTTCCCATAAATTGGGCGATATTAGCGTCTTTGAGTCTCACATCTGAGGCATAAAATTCAGCTTCAAACACCATAAACTTTGCCCATAAATGAAGTTAACTTCGCACAGCTGGAAGCCACTTTAGACTGAGCGTGTTCACTGCTGGACAGGAACAGCTGCAGCCGCTGGTCCTGCTGCTAGCTTTGACTCGGGGGACCAGTTCAGACTTCCACCGATGGTTCACTTTGTGCCTGCTACTGTATCCCGAAATCCACTTGCAGCTCTGCATTTTCAGGCTGCATGAAAAGTGTAGAGAATGTGGTTGAAACGGAGGGAGAAAATACTTTTGCATCATCTTTGGCTCTGATGGCGTCAGGCTTGCCAAGGTTCGGAGCGCTGCGTTTTAAAATAGCTCACTTCTGTGGGAAAATCATACCGGCGCAATGTGAGAATCTCGCCTCCTAAAACCTTCGTCATGGACTCCAATCTGTCATTTCAGCTACTTGAATATCTCAAATCGGCCTCCGC
This sequence comes from Chaetodon trifasciatus, assembly GCA_037975065.1. Taxonomy (NCBI): domain Eukaryota; kingdom Metazoa; phylum Chordata; class Actinopteri; order Chaetodontiformes; family Chaetodontidae; genus Chaetodon; species Chaetodon trifasciatus. The sequence continues at coordinate 732,477 of JBBMOE010000094.1, read as the reverse complement.
TGACTGTGAGCTCCCGACTCCCAGCATCCTCTGCTCCCCCGTTTCTTCCAGCTCAGTACAGAGAGTCGGTGCAGAGGGTTTTTTTATTTGTGTCTGTGTGTGTGATTGGGCCAAATTTTCTGCTCCAGTTTTCCAGCCTGTCCGCTCAGCTCCCTGCGCTCGCCTGCTGCAGTTTGGTGAAACAGACTCGTCTTAAATCAGCCAGCTGGATGGCAGCGGGAGGAAGTGCTCAGGCCTGCGTTATGAATTATAGCGTTACATTCATGTTGGGAGCACACAGGGCAGATACTTCTCTGAGTGAACCACCTCACTGTGGTCCCTCACGTCACTGCTCTCAGGTTTTTACGTTTATTCAATTAGTGATTTTACAACCAGAACAACAGTTCTGCAAGGAAACGCTGATAAACTGTTGTTCCTGAAGAAATCATAACAACAAAAACAATTTTTCCTTTTTTCATTTATGTTATGTACAGGTTAAACAAGCAGAGATCTTTGGGGGCCTGGTAGGTGTATTTTTTACTTTGGAACTTTGAGACAGGCTAGCTGTTTCCCCCTGCTTCCAGCCATTATGCTAAGCTAGGCTAACCACATCCTGAACCCAGCTCTAGACAATATTTAATACACAGAAATTAGTGTTGGAATTAAGCAAATAAGTTTATTTTTTCCCCAAAATGCTGAATTATTCCTTTACCTTTTCTTCACACTGTCATTAGACGTTTGTTAAAACATGAATTTCCCAAGTGCTTTTTTTGTAACGCATAATGTCGACACCTGAACACACCTGGAGAAGAATCTGAGGATCTCAGGGGGAACAGTAGGCAATAAGAGGTCTGAGCTATAATTCATTATATAATCTAATTAATGAAAAAACCAACAGGTACCCATGATTTCACATCAGGACTAATAAGCTTGAAATTAGGGTTGTCACAAAGATGTGCAGAGTAATAACACCAGAGCATGATGGGTAATTAGAGGAAATAGGCTTCCACAGGTTTGCCCCCCCCCCCCCCCCTTCTCTGTTTACAGCAGGTATACTTACACTGTGTTACAGGTGTGTGTTTTTGTCATCTTTAGCATTCAACAGTATTTTGTTTCGGTGTTTGCTGCAGCGTCTGTAGGTGTGTGTGCGTAAACACACGAGATGCACGTCTGTGTGAGGCTTTGGAGTCACTAATCTGACAGCTGCTGTGTCGCGGAGGTGAAGAACTGCCTGAGCACCGAGTCTAAATCTGCACCGACCAGGTAGAAGCAGACAGCTCACGTCCGCTCAGAGCCGCTCTGATGAGGCAGAGCTGTTTTAAAATGGAGGTCGGGGCCACACAGGTGGAGCTGTGCTGCTTTTAGCCGCAGGCCGCAGGTACTTCCTCTGTCAGCGTCCCATGAAAACCGCATTTCTCCCAAAATGTCATCTTCTAGGAACACTGAATGATTGCTTCTAACGCCGACTGATGCATGTTTGATTTTTTCTGAATCCAGCCAAGTTTATTTTTTAGGCCAGTGTCACAAACAGAGCCGAGCCGAACAGTTCGCTCACTCTGGTCTGAGTCAGTGCATGGGCTGGTCAGTGAAAGCATCATTAAACATCTGCTGCATGAGTGAGAAAGTAAACATAAAGGTCCTGAAGAAGAATCACAGCAGAGAAGAGACTGAGAGCTTGTAGTTTAAACATGGAGGGAAAAAAATCACTTTCCGTGACGTGATCTAAAAAAGCTTCTTGATCCGGTTCCTCGGTCCTGAAACCAAACTTCTGTCAGTGCACCCGCAGCTCCTCCTGCTTTCATCTGTCAAGTCGATTTTCTGACGTCCACGGAAGCAGAGTGAGTGTGTCCGAGCTGGACGGGGAGTCGGGCAGCGACAGCTTTAACCTTTAACGTGTCATCTTGGATGGCAGGAACAGGGAACCTGCCAGGCCGGGCGCACCGCTGCTCCAAGGCCGGGGATTTACTGAGACCCCAGGACCTCCTGGAGACCTCCATCTGCCTGAGCAGAGGGACAGCAGAAAGGGATTACAATCTGACCGGATAAAAATGGGCCAAGAGGAAGCAGAGATCGTATAACGATGAAGACGAACACAGTATGTGGGTGCTCTTTACACAGACCCCTTAAATAGGAGCAAAAATAAACGTGTTAGGAGAAATAATTGATAAATAAAATCTTCAGGGTGAATCATCAGCGTTAACAAGAGGTTGTTTGCAGTCACGTGACGTTAAATGCAGACGGAGGGCAGGCTGAGGAAAGCTCTTACGGGGCTGATTTAGATGAAATTCATATGTTAGATGTGACTCTTAGGTGATGAAGAGGAGCGATTTTTCACCTGAACTGAAAGTTTTGCTGCGATTGAAGCAGCAGATAAAACAACCAGCTGCTCATTCAGACGTCGTTCTGCTCTAGAAAACAAGTGAAAACAGACAAAAGTCTGGAGGCAAATAACTTTCTTGTTAGCAGTTGGTCCACGACCTCGGTACCAAAGTGCTCCGGATGGTTGTCTGAAGACGTTTACGTCACAAGAGTGCATTATTTATGTTCAGCTGTCTGATGTGAGACTGTTAATGCCAGTTAACAAGTATTAGTTGTGATGCTTGTAGCTGTTACTTTAAATCTAATGTTACATCACTTCCATTAGCCAACTCGGCCACAGATGGCTAACAAGCCATTTTTCCCAGTTTTTGCCATCAATTTCTTGCATTCTTCACCCCTACGACCAACAACTTGTGGTACTCGATAAAAGCTCCTCCTCCATCCTGTTTGATGGATCTGAGCAACCGTAAACGACACAAAACACACACACTTTGAGTGTGTGTTATAGTTTGTTATTCCTCTGCGGAAAATCACTTCCTGCCCTCCGTCTGCAGTCCGCGCTACAACAGTGACGTGACATCATCGGCAAACAACCTATTAAAAAAATCTCACATCTCGGTTGAAAATCAGCTGCAAGCCGCCAATAGCAACACTTCTAGGATCGTCCAATCACTGATCTTAAAATTCTGTTGCCATGCAGCTAATGGCAGGATGAAATGAAGTTAGGTGTCCAACTTTCTAAACTTTGCTTAATAAAATTCTGTGTCACTTTTGGATTTTGAGTTCTGCTAAAACGTAATTCATAAACAGTCATGATATACTGGAACATTTTAATGCTAGAAGGTGGAAATTATCCTGGAGATCTTTGTGCTTCTGTGAGAAAAATGATCCAAATCTTTCTCTTTTTTGTGTCTTCGTCTGTCTGCTGTTAAGTGCTGAGCATTTTGTGTTCAGTGAAGTTTATTTAGACATTTAAATGTCTCATTGTTATTGTGAAAATATCGATTAGTGCAGCTTTAATCACATCTGCTCAAACACAGGGGCTTCAACGTTGCATAGTTATTAAGAAAGAAGAGGATCCAGCTGAGAGGGAAGATGTGAAGGTGCATCCACAGACAGACAGAAAGAGATAAGAACCCCAGGAGGGAGAGTCCAATTTAAAGAAGACACAAAGAGACGCTTTCTGCAGAGTGGGAGGGAGGCCTGAAGACACTGCAGGTGAAGCAAACGAGAGCACAGGCAGAGCAGAGAGGATGATGATGGAGGGATTATTGCAGAGAGGCGACGGTGAGGCGGGTAGACGGGGAAAACAGCAGCGTCGACGTGTGGGCGAGACAGACGACTCGCCTGAGACGGCCAGAGTCTGAGAAGAACTCTGAGGAGAACTCGTCCATCTGCTCCTTCAGAGGATCTGGCTCATCTCAAACCACTTTGCCACCTTTCCACCCGCCAGGCACACACCTGACCGTCGATTAATAACGTCGTATGAGCGCTTCTTCACCGAACGCCGCCGTGATCGGTCAAGTGTTTTGTTAACTCAGCAGCTTCTGGGGCTGAGGGATTGGACGGTCGGCGGCTCGGGGAGGCAACTGCTGAACGCGGCGGAAAAGGAGGAGAAAGAAGTGCAGGTGGTGTTAATGTTGAGTCTGTGCGTGCTCAGGAAAAATAAATGGAGCACAGAAAAGAGTCTCACTGAGGTCTGTGAAGGCTGGTCATTTGTCAGGGCTTTCCAAACCAGATCATGTTCACTTCACCAGAAACACGTCTGAAAAGGTGCAAGGCGGGAGCAGAGGGGGAACTCTATACTACTATAAACACCAAGAAAGTCCACGTGTGGGGGAGGTGTGGTGGATCGATGCGTCCAAAACAAACATTCACAGTGACTTCCTTTAACGTGTGTGACGTATGTAGTGATGTTTTTAACCCAAACCGTGATCTTCTCCTAAAAAGTCATTTTGGTGCCGAAACCGAAGCAAACGGCGAACCACCAACCTGCATGATGATGTCACAGGATGTTGTCTGTGTTATATCCACCCTTAAACCCTCGTCCATCATCGGTCCAAAGTCTGTATCCACTTTGTTTTTCTTCTCATCTTGTGTTTAAAGTATTAAATTAAACCCTGAGAAGAGGTGCAGAGGTTGGATGGACCGTTTGAAATCTGTCTAATACTTCTAGAAGAAGAAGAAGATGAACCTTGGTCAGGGAACAAGAAGTGATTTCACAGAGATAGAGATCAGGGACTCACACAGTTAGAAGATTAACGGCTTTTACAGCTGTGACAATGAGACTGTGTCTAAAGGGATTGGGACTCCTTAACTGCTTATGGATACATTTGGACAGTCAAAAAAATCCATTTAATTTAATTAATCTAAAGATGAAGTGATAGGAGTGATGACTTTGGGTGAAACAGCAAGTTGGAGAGTTTGGACAGTTCAAGCTGTCTCATCCCTGAATGTAACGTTACGCTCCTGTTGGACTCATTTTAAGGTATTTTAAAGACTCTTTTCACCTCATTTGGAGACACTTTAGGCAGAAAAGTCAGCGTAAACGTGTTTTTCCTCGGCCCTGATTCCGCCGTCCACATGAAGTGATGCTGGAAGTTCACATCTGGCCGATCAGACTTCCTTTTGTGCTTCTCTGACTGCCGTTTGCAGGTTAAATTAAGTCTTTTGTGTGACCCAGAGCATTTTCTCCCGGTTGTGTCGGCCCTGCCCCGGCTCTTCAAACACTAAAACCACACGCCCAGCAGCGAGAAAGCGTGCCTTTGGTTGAAAAGCAGCCATTGTCCGCCCAGATGATTGTGAGTCATTGTACTGGCAGCACAAGCCGGGAGTCAAATGATATGATGTAGCAGAGAGACCTCCATTGTGGCCCGTATAAAGCTGCGGCAGGAGCGGCGGCCCTGGCAGATACCGACTGCTGGACGATCAGGGGAGTTTGCATGAATAGTGGAGTAATTCAGTCAGCGGCGACGAGGTGATTAGCATTTTGAGTGGATTCACCGCCGGCTCTGTCCCATTCACAGGGCGAATCTGTGAGTAGCCAGCAGAAGCTCTCAGTGGACTGGTTTGTTTGGGAGGGAAAGGTCACGTCTGCTTTCAGAGACGTTTGGACAGATTTCATATTTACAGAACAAACAGATGATTTTCAGCCACACAAATGAAGAATCATCTCAAGGTGTTGTGAGGTTAATCCATCAAAGATGTTGGTTACGTTTGATTTGACACCATTTTCTTCATTTCATCCTGTTTTTACACTAGTTTTTATGTATTACAGGTGAGAAACCAAGAAGAGAGTTTTTGATCCGACTTGCTTTTCAGTCATGTTAGATGTTAAATGGAAAGAAGAACAATTAAACACAAACCCCAGTGGAAGTTCAAAAGTTCACTTTCATGTAACATTTGTGGACTTACTCACCAGATTTTATTAAATCTGGTACAGTTTTGCATGAATCCATGAACTTCTTTACTCTGTGAAATCTCATGAACTGCTGCAACACATGAAACACATCTTGGGTGTTTATATGCTGCTGCTGGATCCCAGAGTTCATTAAAGACGTTTTCTGGATAAAAATAAGCAGGTTATGATGAGGATTGTGTGTTGGTGGAGGTATGTGCTGTTGCTTTGTGAGGCACAGTAAATAAAAGTGTTTCCGTGTCCAAATACTGTCGAGGCTGAAAGCAGATCTGTAGTTTTTAGTTGCTTCTCTGCAGCAGTTTGGAAATTCAGAGGCAGAACTGAAAACACACACGACGCATTTTTTCTGCCTTTTCTTAATGAGCAGGATCGACTGCCAAGTTGTTTTTGGCAGTTTTGTGCATCAACACACAGACTTCGTCTTTCAAATAACAAATCTAACCGTTCTGGAGTCTTTGCTCCTAATAAGCCTGATTTGTTGTGGTATTGAAGTCCTCCCTCCCATCGAGCAGACAGATGGTGATATCCATGAAAAAATGCTTCAAATGTAGGAGGGAGCCAGGAATCTGCAGGTGTGTGTGTGTGTGTGTGTGTGTGTGTGTGTGTGTGTGTGTGTGTGTTGAGCCTGCCTACACACAGTCCTCTGTACCTGCTCAATGACAGTTTGCCCACAGCTCTGAATGCAGTCTTGGAGTCGCTTCAGAAAAACCTCTACAGACCTCAGGAATCCTTTCAGTTTGCTAAAAATCTAAATCTTTGCTGACGATCTCGTGTTTTATGTGTCAGGACCATCTGTAGCTGTTTGGATGCTGCTCGCAGCTCTGCCATCTTTTTGGATTTCTTTCTTCATGTTCTCACTTCTGGCAGGTTTTGTTTGCTCTGGATTCTCCAAATACACGTTTCATCTCCGTTTAAATGCGTTGCAGAAAATGATCTAAGAGGCTGTCTGTGGCCTTAAAAGTACATTTTTATATATTACTCATTGATTTTGTTAAGCATGTTTTGGAGGAAATGTAATTACAGCCTTAATTGTGCCTTCTTTGTCTTTTCCAGTCATGCTTTGACACCAGCGTCCAGGGTTTGCGTCCTGCATCCTGTTTGTGGTTCAGGCTGAATAAAGATTGTGGTTTCAGTTAAATATTGAAAAAGTCGACACCTCCAGCCACACACTTCAAGCTACCGTTGACTTTCTCAATATTTAACCAGGATGACAACCGTTCTCCAACAATCAGCCAAGAGCTGTGACTCACCGAACACGACGATAAAACATTAACCTTTTTGGGTAAAATGTTTCCTCGTTGTATCGACGAAAAGCTCGACACTTGTGTTGGAAATAGCAGAATTTTGTTAATTATTTAATTGTGTTAAAGCATTCCTACCGCCTCTTAAAAGCTACTTGATAGGAGTGTCATATTTTAATTTCCTCTTGCTCTCAGCGTCCCAGCTGTGGAAGGTTTTTCATAATAAGACATTCTTCATCTGAGAGGTGATGACGAGGTGTGAGTCTCTGTAGTCCAGGACGATGGACAAAGATTGTCTTTTTGCTATTTGTGTTCGTACTCTAAAGGCTTTGGCGTCTCACAAGGCGAACGCACAGTTGAACTACTGTGCTGACCGTTTTCTTGACTCACATTACTGTTTCCTCTCGTGGGTTTTAAATAAGCTTTGCCTGATCTGAGAGAGGGTAATGTCATGCAGGGAGGCTCTCCGAGGAGCGTGTGGTTCAGGTTGAGAATACATCAAAAATGCAGTATGAGAGACGTTTCTCCATAAATGCATAACGACTGCATTTCATTCCTGTGTGCATCTCAACGAGCATCATCTTCTCCCCTCATGAAAGCTCATGCACACATGTCAAATGTCGCTCTTGCTGTCTCATGCATAGAAGCCTGAACGCTGAGAGGCTGCTGGTGCAATACACTGATTCGTATTTACCACAAAGAGACACTGCTCTTCATCGTAGCTTCATCTTCAGAAGAGGAGCAGTTCTGAAGCGTCGCTCACTCCATTGTTTGTGGTGATATTTCATTTATTTCTATAGGAGCTTCCAGCGTGCTCCAGCCTTGATTCGGTCCATTGGTTGCTTTATTTTTGTACGGCTCGCTTCTTTTTCGTAATGAATGAATGATTGTTTCTAGAATACTAAATTTCTTTTTCCCTTCTGTTCCACAGATTCAAAATGGGAGGCAAGCTCAGCAAAAAGAAGAAGGGATACAACGTAAATGATGACAAGGCCAAAGACAAGGATGCCAAAGCAGAGGGGGCCTCTGCTGAGGAGAGCGAAGCACCGAAGGACAACAAAGACGAGGCCCCGGCTGCCACCGATGCTAAGGAGGTAGCAAACGACACGGCGGCCAAGGAGGCGCCGGCGGCAGACGCTGCAGCGCCTAAAGAGGAGGAAAAGAACGCAGCTCCCGCCGCGAAGGAGCCCGAGAAGCCTGCCGCCAACGCTGAGCCGAAAACTGAGGCACCCAAGAGTGCAGAGCCCGCCAAGGCTGAGGAGAAACCAGCTGCTCCGGCCCCGGCCAAAGAATCCGCCCCTGCCGCCAAGGAGCCCGAGGCTAAGGCCGCGGCGCCCACCCCGGCGGCTGAGAGCAAAGATGAGGCCGACGCCAAAAAGACTGAGGCCCCCGCGGCACCAGCAGCCAAAGCCGAGGCGGCCCCCGCTGCCTCCCCTGACCCCAAGCCCACAGAGGCGGCGGCTCCCGCGCCGGCGAAGGAGGCCGCCGCAGCCCCTAGTTCAACACCAGCCGCCGAGCCTCCCGCCAAGGAGGCGAACGCCACAGAGGCGCCAAGCAAGGATCAAACCGTAGCAGTTCAAGATTAATGGACAGCTTCTTTTCGGAAATGAAAAAATAAAGTACCTAACTCAACGACGACGAAGATTAAAAAAATGAAAATGAAATTAACTAGCCCACCCATATTATGATAATAACAATAATAATAATAATCGTAATGATGATTTGTTAAATGAGGAGGACTGGAGCAACCACCTGGAGAAGTTTCCCACCGCTGCAGATGATTATTGCTATTATTATTGTTATGTTTTATTTTTTTCTGCTGTAGTATTTGAACTTTGATACGAGTCTGTGTCGGCCACGCGCCTCGCCATCCCACATCCGTCATCCCTCTCCCTCAGACAGTCAAGAGGTTTAACCCATCTCAGCCCACAGAAGGCCTGCGCTCGTGCATTCACCTGCACCCTCTGCTCTGCGGAAGGCAGAATATCAAAATCTGGGGAAAAGGACTGCGGGAAGGTGGGGGGGGGGGGCTTTAGAAATCACTTTACCAGCTGGACCACTGATTCTGTCCACTCCTCAGCTCTCCCCCTTCCTCCCGTCCTCCTCTTCAGAGCGTTGTGTTCTCGGCTTTGTCCCGGTATCTACAGTATTTCGGTGCCGTGGAATTGTGCTCCTGTCCTTCTTTAACCCATCTGGCGTTTGGTACTTCTGGGTTGTGTTAACACCGTTTTCCTGCAACCCAAGAGCTCTCAGAGGGCGTTCGAGGCCTGAGAACGTTCAGGCTTTCTAAGACATTTCGGAGGTGGGAAACGGCTGACTTTGCAGCACAAAACACATTCTTAGACGTATAAAAGAGTCGTAGGAATTTTTCAGATAAACTTCTAGATTTTGTACTGAAACCCTTAGCTATATTGTAAGTGAACTAAGTGGTTTTTTAACATTTGTAATACGCTTATAAAATCTGCAAAGCCTCGCTGTAAAGATCTCCACGGTGTCCTCAGAAAGTCTGATGGAATTCTCCGATCCTCCATCCAAATCTGCTTTACTTCAAAAGACATATCTACCGCTGACGTGGGGGAGACGCTTCACAGTCACCGTCCTGCAGACGGTTTGACCTCGCCTGGAAAACCGAGCTGGTGACGTTTTCTGCATGGTCAGGACAGCTCAGACAGCGTCGGTTCAGCTGCGTCTCTCATAAGAAAAGATTAAAGCTGTTTCCTCTTTTCATTTTCTGGACTGTGTCACAGTGGAAGTACCACGAAGTAGACATACAGTAGATATACTGTAAATAAAAGTCCTTCATTCCACTTAATTCAGATTTTCCTGACCTTGAAATTCGCCTTGGCGGGTCATTTTACGCTCAGCCATGACGATGCTGTCAGACTAAACACCTGGAGGCAGGTGCTGCAGCAGAATAGAAACCATAAATATGACAAAACCGTTTTAATTAAACACTCCTCAGCCTGTAGAGTCATTT
>JBBMOE010000094.1:690248-722143 GCA_037975065.1 Chaetodon trifasciatus | reverse complement strand
CAGGACGGGGGGGACGGGGGGACGGGGGGTTCAGTGAATGATCAGAGCCGCTTACAACCTACTCCATCGACTATGGTCCACGTTTCTATGGCAAGCGCACGCCACGCTATCATTATGGGATGGAAAAGCCTTGCACACGAAAAGGGAGCTTCTGATTTCGTCATCTTCACCCCTGATTTTCCTTTACTTTTCAGAAATATATACTGCATATATGCTCATGTATGCAGTGGTGGAAGAAAATGTACTACTGTAGAAGAGTACTGCAGTACTGAAGTGCTGTACTGTGGTTTTAATCCAAGGTAAAAGTACTGACAGTGAAGGAGAAAGTTTATATCTGTAGTTTTCAGGATTGGCAAAGGAAGGAAGGAAGGAAGGGAGGAAGGAAGGAAGGAGGAAGGAAGGACTTAGCAGTATAAACTACTTAAGCATCCAATGTTTACGCAGTAGTTGTGAAGAAGAAACCTTACATCTCCAGTTTTGGTGATTTTCATGCTTTTATATGAGCTGAAAACTGAAAAGAGGGAAAAAAGTAATGAAAGAAAGAACGGAGATACAGATGGAAGGAAAGATGGACTGATGAGAAACGGAGGAAGGAAAGAAGTAGAGAGAAAGGAAAGGAATGAGGAGAGACTGGGAAATCTGGATTTGCGTAGAAAGATGACGGATAAACGTGACAAAATTTCCCTCTGACATTTTCGGACTGAATTCTTGATGTTCGAGTCGAGCACGATACCAGCACCCCAAATTTCTACTCAGCTACAGTACTCCAGTAAGTGTGCGTTCATAGTCTCCACCTTTGCATATATATATAGATATATATATGTATATATTTACTCATCCCAGCCATCTATTTGCCAGCTTTTCGGTTTCATCCAGCCGACGCACGGCGTCTTCCTCCCGGCACTCGTCAAACCGTAGCAGAAACAAACACTGGAGGAGCGTCGTGCGTCGCCTGGCTCGGTTTTTCTTCCTCTCTTGACTCAGTAAATTGCATGTCCGTGGTTGGGTGAACCTGTAGTCCTGTCTTTTTGGTCAAGTGGAAAAAATAATTTCTCAGTCTGCATCCATGCCAACTGCAGTCGATATTTTCATTCCATGTGTCACCACTGCTACTTCCACAGCACACGTTCATTCAAAACAAACAAAAAGATGATATGGAAATTGATGCATTCAAAATTATATGTACTTGTATAAATGGTGCAACAGTAATAAAATGTAAGAAATTGACTGAAACTTGAGGACTTTGTGCAACTTTTTTCACACACACAGAAATAATCTAGATTTTTATTCAAGAGATGTCGGTCGTCTGTCCACGCTTTGACTTACGTCCCCTGAATGTGACTCTCAGCTTCAAGTCCACTGATGTCCACTAAAGATGTGAATCTATAAAAACAGCTCAGAAATATAAGGTTTCCTCTTTAAAAAGTTCAGTAATTTTCCTGAATCAGCTGCTCACTGCGGTTTTCAGCACTCAAACAGGAGGAGATAGAGCATTTGTCGGGGACTATTTTCAGCGGCGGATGAATCCACGTCTGGTGCTTTAGTTTGTTTGGCGGCAGCAGGACGGTGTGTGTGTGTCTGAGTCAAAATAAACTACAGTGAGTGTGTTCACGGTGATGAAGGAACATGTCAGTCAGAGCAACACTGATGTGTAAAAACACGTGTCAGCAGTCAGTGTTGGTTTCAGTCGTAACATGAGAACATGATCAGCTGACATCAACTGTGTGACAGCTTTAATTTGATCTGTGACGGGACAAAATAAAGCAGCAGCAGCAGCTTGAATTACCTGCCTGAGGTTCATAAAAAGTTCATAACTAATAAATAACAACAATTAAAAGGACTGTAGAATATGACAGTGCTGCTGCGTGCTCCTGTTAGCTGCACGTGTCTTTACCTCTGATTCGGCTAAAACCCGTTCAGGCTCATCTGTGCAAAGTGATCCACAGTATTAGAACACCTGAAGCACCTGGCTCAGTTTCAGCAGCCTCTTCGTCTCTGGAGCGTCATACATCAATACTAGAACAGACTTATTTTAAGGATCCGACTGTGAAATTTGGGTTAGATCAGTGATCTCTTCGTACTATTGGCAGGAAATCCAGACTCTTACCCTGCCACTGTTGGGCCAGAGCGTTTCATGAGTCAGCTTCCTGTTAATAGATGTAAACGACTCTCACCTTTTGAAGGAGGAAAGATATTTAAACTATAAAGAAAATGTAAGAGTGTGGGCACGGTCAGCGGGATGAGATAAGACGAGTAGCTGATCAACAGAAAGTCAATCAAATGATTAAAAATGAGTAAAAGTGTGGACGTTTGAGATATGTGCTGCAGAGCTGAGGAAGAGGATAAGATCAACTGATGGACCAGCTTTTATAGCCTGAAGCTGACCAGGTGAGCCACATCAGCTGACGACCGCATGAACAGCTGCACTCTGATTGGTTGGTTTGCAGACGTGGGTCGTCGCTGCAGTCGAATTCACAGCTCGTGTGCATGCAAAAGAAAAAGGAAAGAAAAGAGAGAAAGCGAAAGGATGACTGACAGGTGGACGCTCGTGGTGAGTTTCAGTCATCGTTCATCTGTTCGGCTGCGACTTTAAACCTTTGGATTAATTGATAATATGATAAAAAAAAAACGTACAGCATCAGAATAAAAGTCTCTGTTTCGCCATCACAGCCGCACTTCATGATGTTCAGAGGCGCCACTTCACACTGATAACTGCTGCAGGAGTCAGACTACCAGGCTGTTTGAGTTGACATAAAACCCAAAGGTCCCCACAAGCTGTCTTTGATAATCACACACACACACACACACACACACACACACACACACACACTCTTTGATAATTAGAGTAATTTCACTCCTCTTATCACACAAAAAGGGAAAACATTGATGGGGACACCACAAAGATGACAAATGGGAAAGGCTTGTCAGGAGGAAACGACTGATGTCTTTATCTCCTCCTCTTCCTCCTCGGCCCCCTCTTCGAGGGAAGGGCAGTAAATCACAGACTTCACCTCACCGCTGTGATTTACACCTGTTCAAACGCCGTTTCTCACCCCATGCCTTTTCTCAGGCCACAACGAGACTCAATAAGAAGAAGAAGAGGAAGAAGAATCGGAGGGACATTCCCCTTTATTAGTCACACAACAACTACATACATGCACACACGCCATGCAGATTGGTGAAATTTGTCCTCCACCTTTATCCCATCCTGGTCGTCCTTCCTCCGCAGCAGACCAGGAGCGGTGGGCTGCCATCCAACCGGCGCCCGGGGACCCAATCTTTTTTGTCACCATTGGTCAGGTGGTGATCTTCTTGCATGTTTTTAGTGGGGTATTTTTATGGAGGATACTCCAGTGAACACGGGGAGAACATGCAAACTCCACACAGAAAGGCCCTTTTTCCTCGAGCAGCAGGCACTGAAGACATGGTGGAGGACGCGCCCCCAGTGCCCACAGCGAGAATCGAACCCAGACGGACTGTTTGTCCTGGAGTTCGTCCTTCAGACGGCGCTCCATCTCCTGCTGCTTTACTGGGCTACCTGACATGTTGCCTGGGCGGAAACACTGCCGCGAAGGCTGAAGTCAGGGAACACAAGCCTCCGTGCGACTGATTGCATGACAGACTGCTCACTGACACGACTGCCTGTGGCCTTTACCCCGCGGCATGTGCACTGACACGTATGTGCGGCCATTTTTAGGTAGATTTACAGTAAATCCTCGTGCCCAGAGGTGGAGTTGCATCTGCAGTGACGGAGCCCGGAGCGACGCTCAAACCGGCTCTGAGTGAAGCTCCGCTGGTGGTCGTGGGGTGTCTTGTGGGGGGGGGGGGGGGTGCTCTGTGATGGCTTGGCGCTGGGATCCATTACGTGAAAATATGTGAGCAACGTAAACTCCAGTGCATAGATGGTTGCTATGGAAACTGGGGGCATTATTGGATGGGATCGACCAGAGAACGGGAGAAACAACAACCAACCGAAGGACATCAGACTGGATTTCAATGGGAAATGTTTGCTGATGTCTTCATGGGACCATCGTCAGTCCCCTTAGCTAGGACGGGGCCAGGTCAGCTACAGCATCATAATAAAAGTCTCTGTTTCGCCATCACAGCCACGCTTCATGATGTTCAGAGGCGCCACTTCACACTGATAACTGCTGCAGGAGTCAGACTACCAGGCTGTTTGAGTTGACATAAAACCCAAAGGTCCCCACAAGCTGTCTTTGATAATCACACACACACACACACACACACACACACTGTCTCTGATAACTGGAGTAATTTTTTATTTTAATAAAAGAAGCGCCATTCTTCACAAATCAGGGTGTCATCCAGATGATGTAGAAGCTGTTATTCTAAGGTAAGATAAGCTGTATGATGCCTGAACGTGACCATAAGAAAGTTTAAAAGCTCAAGTTGTTATCAGCAGATGTTATATCACAGTACTGAATATATATGAATTGGCAATGCAACAATTTTGTGACTCGCCTGATGTGTTAATGGATGACATTTCCTCATTACGTTGATAGAAAGCATAATCCAGCAGATATTACACATTACATACGCAGCTGAAGACATTCAGACAGTAACGAGCTGATGTCCATCTGTGTTTATTAGAGATGCAGAGCAGCATGGCAAAGAACACACGCACGCACACACACACACACACACACACACACAGTGCGCTCAGGTGATGCATTCTGACATTTCTGTTTTTGTTTGTTGTTACACGAAAGCAGTTGCAGCCCTGCGTCTGTCTCCCTGTCACAAATATTAAAATGCTCAGAAGCAGAAGCTCTGACCTTTGGCACGTGGAGCGAATCAGAAGCCCCACAGCACACACACACACACACACACACACACACACACACACACACCCTCCCTGTGGTGGTGAGCAGAGCTTGGCTTCACGCAGAGGCAGAAAACTGGCTGAACACAGAACAACGAAGGGAAATGAAGCTTCTGTGTCGGCTGCTGTTTTCTCTCCCAGTCAGCCCATCAATCCCATCAAAGATAACGTCGAGAGAAAAGAGTCAGACACGCAGTAATTACAGATATACAATGCTGTCAGACTGAGCCTCATCCTCAGTGTCAGATGGTGATCACATGAATGCAGCAGGTGTTTCTGTGGAATAAGGACAGACGTGAGAGACGTGTCAACGCTAAGACAGCGGAGACGTCCTGATTCTATTTGCTTCTCTTCTGCTTCTTATTGTGCTTTTAAAGGATGTAAAGCCTCCGTATCTGAATGTGAAGTATGACTAAAATTGCCTTACGTCGCTTACAATCACTCATTAATCCAAAGGATGTCAGACGCCGTCATTCAGCGGCTCAGACACAGAAACCTTCAGACAGAGCTCATGCCTGAACCGAAGCACACAGGATTTATGAAAACGCAATAAAAGCTGCATCCTGTTACACGCCAAATGATAAATAATCATAATAAACTTTCTTTGTACTGCACCTTTCAAACAGGAATTGCAGCTCAAAGAAAGAAATCAGATGCACATAGGAAAGACAGGAAAAGGGACAAAAATGAATGCAAAATAAGATAAAGGATAAAACTTGACGATGATGCTGAAAGTGAGATATAATAAGGGTGAAAGAAAAATAATGATGTAATAAAACACAGGTGAATATAGATTAAATGGAATGAATGAAAACAATAGTTTAAAAGAAGTGCAGCAGTGAATAAGCGTTGGAAGCGCAGTGGTTTCAGGCCTGAATCAGGATGCTTCCCTGAGGTCAGGTAGTGTGCTCCCGAGCTTTGACACAGGCTGCACATATTGATCAGTGCTCATACGGTTCGAGCCGTGCTGAGGCCTGACCAGTCAGAGGCCTAAAACCAGTCACAATGTTTGGTTCCCAGTTTGGCGTGAATGGAAGAAGCCTTCATGTTTAATCAATCTGACACCACCAGTCTGCAGCGTGAGGACCCTCAGGTCAGAGGATGTCGAGGAGCCGCCGCCTCCACCAAGAAGTCCTTCATCGGTCCCTTTCTGTCACTCCTTTGTCTTCCTCTGCGATGCGACTGCGGTTTGAAGCCTGAGCGAGGAGCTGAGCGAGCAGCGCTTTCAAAGCGTCCGTGTCATTTAGCTGGCTGACTGTGAGCAGGTCCTTACCCAGCCTGCATCTCTCTCCACTTTCAAAGCCAGGCGTTGTGGGGGAGGATCAGAGAGAGAAGTGGGGAGCTGGATGGAGGCGAGGCTTTATGGAAGATCAGTCAGATCCTCCTGACGCGTGGATACTCTCCATCGGGGGCCTTCGGGCCAAACGTGCAGAATCTGCCGGCCCTTTGTCGAGGGTCTGTTTGGATGTTTGTCACCAGACGTTCACGTGACGGTCATCAGACACCTTTCACACTCAGGACACAGAGAAGGATTTCATGTGGGCCTTTAGATACTTCATATATTTCAGTGACGCTACAGACGGTACAGACAGGACAAAATCTAAACTGAAAGGAAGAAAAACAGCTCCTGGTTCACTTTAAATACAACCACAACTGATTAAGTAAGGAAAGGAAACGCAGGAGTATTTTCTGTTTCAAAGAGTCATCACTTAAAGCACGTTCGTGGCAGGAAGACGGTATTTTAAAGATACTGCTGCACCTCGAGACGCGCGCAGAGTATTTTATAACCGTGACAACACTTCATGACAGCCTTTGTTTAAAAACACTAAAAAAGAAGAAGAATCCAAATAAAGTCCTTCATCAAAACACTATTCGTAGATCCTTCTGTCATCTGTGACCTTTTATCCAATCAGTTTGCTCCACATACTCCTGACACACAAAAATGCACTTTCTCTCTAAACTTTCGTCCAATCAGTGTGAGTCGTTCTCAGTAGTTTCTGTTCATCCGCACACGTGTGCGTTCACCCCCTTCATCCAGTCATGTGTTCACAGAGTGGTGAAGCTCGCTCCATCCTCGCTTGTGAACGGCTGGATGTGGAGAAACCTAGAGACTTCAACCCACAAGTACATCTAATGATCACTGCAGTTCGATTGAATAAACTGATTTTGCGCTTAACTTCTGCTCTTATGCACAGTTTCTACACACTGACTCTGTACCTGGATGAAGGCCCATCCAGTTTAATGTGCAAACGCTGCTTTAATGCATGTGGAAAATGTGATGTTAGTGGCAAAATGTGATTGCCATCATTGGAGAAGGTGTTTCCTGCTGGTACAGAGTGAGCGGCGGCCGGAGTGGACGGCGAGTATCTGTATTTAAGAGGAAACGACAGCACTTTACGGCTCAGATCATCTGTATTTTAAAGCCGCTGAACGATTACCTGAAGGAGTCGCTTCTGGAAATGAACGCTTTAATTTCATAAAGTGCCGTTTAGCTGTAATGAAACAGTCTGCATTAACGTGAGAGATGAAGAGCTGCAGTCCACCATCTGAGAAAGTGACACCGACTTTTCCCAGAATGACTGACAGCACGGGAGTGAAGCTAATAATGGCACTTTATGAAGGATAGCACTGAATAAGTGAAAGCTTCAATCAGTGGTTTGTGAGAGTGAGAGCACTCTATAGGCTGACTGCTTTTATTTATTTATTTATTAGCTGTAAGTGCAGCAGGTCAGAGCTCTGAAAACTGGCTAAAACTCAACGTGTTTTCTGTATTTGCGGCGTGCTTCCTGATGTGGTGAGGACCTACAGTGCATCCCTCCTCTGTTAGCACTGGTTTGGTATTGTTCTGAGGTTGCAGTGGGCTGAGCTCCTCGTTAAACCTCGTGCGTCCTGTTCCCAGTTAAAAGAAAAGCAGTCACACTGTGTGGCAAACACACAGGGATTAGTCTCTGCGTCACATTACGTGTCCATACACAGCACTGTGCATTGAGTAGCTCCACCAGCAGCTCAGGAGTGTTTCCATGCTAAAGAAGCAGAAGTGTTGAGGAAACGTGCATTTGCATTCATTTTTAGCCACTTCTTGGAGCCAGCGAAGCATGAGGGCATTCTTGAAATATTCAGCGCTTCCCATGATCCCCTCATGTTTCCCCGGCCTCCCTCGTTCTTGCGTAATCTTACATAATGTGCTGAATATTTAAAGCGGGTTTAGCTCAAGCGCTTGTTTGCTGCTGAAGGAAGGAGGAGGATGGCTGGAGTCGCCGGAGAGGAGACGAACAGCGATGGAGAACTGAAGGAGACGAGGGTTGGACACATTAAAGGACGTGGACTCGAGTCTCCGCACGCAGAGCAGAAACAGAAAGCTGCCCGGCGTTGAAGCGAAGCTGAAATGTTTGCTGCCGTGAGCTCGACCCCGTGGCAGCTGAAAACACGTTCCCGCTCAGGAAACTCCTCCCTCTGTTGGTTTGACATGTGAACCGTTAAATCTGTGATGCTCAGCTTCCTCCTGCTGTCATCTCCTAATCACGTCTATCATTGTGAACCAGCCCGCTGCCAGCTGCACCTCTCAGGATGTTCTTGACTTCTTCTGTGACAGTCATGTAAATATTTCAGGGTTTTTGACTGTTTTGAGCCAAATAAGCTACTTGAGCACATGCATGTCAAGCTACCTAAACTTAGGCGTTGAAGAAATTGTGATGGGCTGTTTTAAAACACTTTATTTACAAAATATTGATCGATTAATAAAGAAAATTATCTGCAGATTGACCCGTAAACAAAATGCTTAAACGACAGTCTGTCATAGAGCAGATCCAGGTCTGTTTCACCTTTTTATGACTTGTTCTTTCTTTATATGTGAGTTTTTGTGACAGAATGGAGAAAAAATGTAATAAAAAATGATGAAATCTTTGCTTCGGTGTCATCAGTGAGTCTTTTCCTTAAAAGAGCCATTTACTCTGAATATTTAACGGATGGAGCAGCAGTTTTACAGCATCAACACGTCTTTAACGTCGCTCCATCTCTGGCTGATTACTTTAAAAATGTGGAAATAAAATTAACACAGTGGTAGAGAACATGCTATCAGAATCAATTTAATCTCAACCCCCTTTATTTCTTAATTAAGGGCAAAACTAAGACGCTAACGGTCCTTGTCAAATTCAATACCTTTAGTTTGAGCATTAACTGAAAAATGGATGGAGTTTAAGTGGTTTCACATTAACAAAGATGTAAATTTTGCAGCATTAAAAGAATCCAGAGTCCGACCGTGAAGAAGCATGTCAGAGGCTCCACAAATCAGGCCTCATGTTCTAAGACATGACGCTTAAAAAGGACAATAAATCTTGACTAAATGGAGCAGAAAAAGACATTTGGAGTAAGAGTGTTTTGGTTTGCGGCCGCCACACGACGACAGCGACGTCTAAACGACGGAATTAATGAGCGCTTTAATTTCTCCCAGGAGCTGCCTTGTGAAGAGGAGTCGGCGTTAACGGCCCACGACAAAGAACCCGAGAGCTGAGCTGCTCAAACAAAAAGCAGGGGACTGAAAATAACTCCGGTTACCTGCTTTGATGTCCAACAACCCCATTGAGAAATCAGTGGAGGAACTCCATGAAGAACCTGAGCGTCAGCCCACCGCCGAGCCGAGCCGCCTCATTGGTCCGGGAGCTTCCTGCATCACCACGATTGGCTGCGGAGGCGGCCACGGTGCAGACTCTCGCCTAGCAACAGGCACAAGTGCAGCCACTGCAGAGCCCCCCCCCCCCCCCCCCAGCTCCTGCCTCCGTGTGGGGGAGCAGCTGATAGATCGAGCATGTGGAGACATGGAGAGAGAGAGGCAGGAACATGGGATGGCATATGTACATGAGCACACAAACACATGAAGGGCTGAGGGTGCGTGCAGTGTGGAGCCACGCATGCACGCACACACACACACACACACACATGCACAGATACAGTAAGTACATCTTGTACTGTCTTGTTTAACCCTTACATAACCGAGCTAACGTTGGCAGCTTCAGCCTGGAAGAGCAGCTGCAGGGAAATCAAACACTTTACCCACAATCCTCTCTGCTAAACGCCGCGTTCATACATGTTTATTTTCTGCAGCAATTCCACTTTGAGACGTAACACCTGATTTCATCAACACGACGAAGAGACCTTTTCATACGCTCAGAGCGTGCACTGTCAAAGTATTTCCTTTCCTACGTTTCTGCTCAAACTAAACAAACTAAAGAGTAATTCTGTATTTTTTCAAGTACAAAAACACAGTATTTTATCATCCAGGTCTTACCCATGTGCAACTTAAAGATCTTCCATAGAGAAAATGAGCCTCTTTCTGTGCATAATGTACATATACTGTGTTTATATGGTTGATTTTATTCTGTTTCCTGTTTTATTGTCTGTTTGTTCTTTTTCTATTCCTGCTATTATTGCTGCCTGTAACATCTTAATGTCCCTGGCATGTGATCCATAAAGTTTTATCTTATCTTATCTTATCTTATCTTATCTTATCTTATCTTATCTTATCTTATCTTCTTAATGTTGCTCGATTGAAGCGACCTGGAGAACTCGGAGCTGGAAGCAGCAGATTTGATGCTTTGACTTGTTCAATATTCCACCAAAACCAGCTGATGGTCACAGTGAGCTGCTGCTCGGCTTCACTTCATCCATTCATCCATTCATCCATTCATCCATTCATCCATTCATCCAGGCTGACGTCTGGATGAATGGATGAATGGAACATTCTGCAGCATTCGTTCAGCTCCACTCTGTCGTCACCTGCAGATCAACAGCAGCTGTTTACAAGAACATCCTCTGGTGTTCAAGCATGGAGGGTTCAGGCGGGTTCCTCCTCCGGTGTCTGGTGACAATGTGTGAATTATCCCAGAATGCATCAGTAATAGCTAGAAATGAGGACACGTTTACATCCACATTATTAAGAAGGAGCTTGTTTTTGGGGAAGCTCAGCCTCCTCCAGCACATCGGACGCTCCATGGACTTAAGCCACGTTATTTATTTATTTGTTCATCAATTTATTTATTTTTGGTGGGAAATCTAAATGTCTCAGACTTTAAACTGAACACAAATGAACTTAATGGCGCCCTAATGCTTTAAAGAAAATGTCAACCAACAAAACCTCCCAACGATCTCTGCTCCTCCTCACATCGACGAAACTACTCATCTGACATCACGACAGATCGCACGCTGCCGCCATCCTCTTCAACAAATGAAGCTTACAGACCAAAAAGCCATTGAGAAAAAACCCTCTGCAGCTCATCAAACGGCGCTGAAGAACGCGCTGTGAGTTTAGCTTCAGCTGTCGTGTTTCAGAGCCCATGAACCCGTTGTCCTCTCGCTGTTTTCCAAATTTAGATATCACAAGTTTGGCAGACGATTATGAAGACTGACAGGTCTGAAAAGGCATTAGCCATCATGCAGGTTTGGAGGGGAGGAGGGGTTATGAGCGGCTCCACAGTCAGTCGAAGGTAAAAACATTATTTTCTTCTGACTCCAGCACGCAGACGTCTGACTGCTCACCGCCTCAGCCTTCACAGAGAGGAGAGGCGGAGCACTGCGAGCCTGCAGGATGCTGTAGTTAAGATGAAAAATGGTCTCTCATCCAGCTGGACTGCTGTGCTAATGAGCACAGATTGGGCTGCGTGTGTTTCCACAAACATTTCTCATTTCTGGGAGATGTTTGGATGATTTATGCTACTGTAACAAGCTTAACTGCCACCGCAGTTTAATGAAAATAAGCCATTAATAATTCTGCGGTCTTTCGATGTGACGGTCCTCAGACTGTCCTCTGACTCCTGGTTGAGGAGCTCGTCTCAGTCCATGCTGGAACTGGTTTTGGTCCAGTGGTCGCAGACAGGTGATGTGCTCCCAGCGGCGGTCACCTGTCGTGTCACACAGCTCTCCGGTCTTCCTCAGAGGAGGCAGGTCCAGTCTGTCAACACTGAACTGAACTCTAATGTGTGAAGGTTCAGTGAAATCAGGTCGTGGTTAGCCTAGCTTAGCATAAAGACTGGAAACGACAGAGAAGCTAGCCTGCCTCTGTCCGAGGTCCAAAAACACACCGACCCACACGTATAAAGCTTACGAATGGACACACTGTGTTCAGGCTTGGTTGATCGAGAAAAAGATTCATGGGGAAAAATCACATTTTTGGAGTTAAATGTTATTTTTTTTTTTTTTTTTTGCAGATTTAACCTGCTTCCAATCTCTTTGCTCAGCTACATTAAACACATTTTTTAAATTGAGCTGAACACTTGTAAGAAATCTGGCATCCTGTCTGTTCTGTGTGCACAGAGATGAAACTGACATTGATTTTTTGGTGCTTTTAAAATTTCTCAGAGCACGGCCTTGAAAGGCATGAAACTGGTGTTATCACCAGTCATCAAAGGTTTCTGACCGAGATGGAGGTCAAATGTTCGGGAAAAACAGTCCAACTTTCTGAACCCGTGAGCCGTTTTCACGTTTGGTGGACAGAAAAGGCCTCTCCACTCGCCTGCTCCAAACTCAGACTTCCTCCACTGAATAGTTAAAATCCCTTCATTGCCAAGTACAACAAATGTGCAGGAGTTTGTCTTGGTGGCACTGCTGCACACAAGTCAATAAAACAAAAAAGCTTATACAGCATTGATACGTGTGGTACAACAGGAAGAAATCCAATGGAAAAAAAAATCCAGTGCAGCATAAACACATCATTTGATGAAGTCCCGCCTCTGTCCTGCACTGAACTGTACCTGCATACAAAACGACTGCGTGCATCTCAAATGCTGCTGGCTGCATTTATCAGGCTGAGGGTAAATGATGGTCCTAATACTATTTCTGCAGCCGGTATTATATCTCATTCATCAACGCCATTTTCACTTGGATGCTCTCCCTCGAGGGAGGTGAGAGAACTGTGGAAAGTCTTCACCTCTTTAACAGCTCAGCCAACTCACTCTGCCTGTGCTAAATGCCTCGAGTACAGCAGCCGCGTTCAGCCCAGCAGGCTGCATCACACTGAAGACTACAGCAACAGGATGAAGAGCGATGTCGAGCTCTGCGCTCTCTATCGTTCATTAGGTTACGTTTTTATCTTATTACTTCTTTGCCTCGCTGGTTAAGTTTTGGAGGAAATGTAGCTGCTGCCTCGATCAAAGTCCCTGTTTGGACTCCTGAGCTGAAAGTCTGATTTTGCCGTGCTCTGCCTTCCTGCTGGTTTTTATTTTTGTCAATCTATAGAGTGACCTTCCTACATGGCCTAAATGTTGCAGGTGGTGTGGTTGATGAACTCTGCATGCAGCCAGTACAACAGTCCAAAGGTGTCCTGGCATGTATTTCCCATCAGCCAGCAGTAATTTTGATTTGTCAAAACGAATCCTTCGTTGTTCGATGTTTTTGGAGATGTGAGGCCGGCCGATCAGCATCCACAGCGAGAGCAGTCTCACCTGGCGATGGATCACTGGCGCTGACACCTCATTATATATTTCTTAGAAGCTCTCTCTGGTTTCTGGTCGGGCACACTCAGACACCTCTGAAGAGTCCAGGCAATAATTACATTTCCTCCACAACAAATCTGATATATAAACACTCAGCAAGTCTGCAGCTGCCGATGAGTCTTAAACCATCATCATTTAAAAACCCTGAGCACCAGCTGTTTCACATTTTATCAGCAGTCTTCATGTTAATTAGCTTGTACAAACTGTTTTCACGCAGCAGTGAGTGAAAAACTTTTTCTGCGTCTTCATTCAGTAACAAACAAGTTCAACAAGTGCGTCTGCGGCTCGTGCGTCTTCTGGAACCGCAGGACCAGTTCAGCACGACGGGAGGAAGGCTTCGACTCCTCGCTCTGTCAGAGATGCTCGTCAGCTGCGCCTCCTCCGGCTCCCTCCGTCTTTTTTTATCCACCCCTCCGTCCTGCTCAGCGTGGGGTCTGTGCATCCGTCAGGCGCTGTGTGGGAAACAGAGGCGCTGCCGCTTTGATTGTTGTAATTTTCATCTCACCCCCCTCCCTCCACGTCTCTTGTCTGTGGCCACCTGCCTTCTCTTTTTTTTTTTCTCCCCCAGCTGCTGATGCTGTGTGCCTCTCAGGGGAGTCGGCAGTTTTCATCGGCTCGCCAGATCGTCATGGCAACCGCATACTTGGTAATTTGCAGCTGGCGGAGAGGGCGCGGCGGTGCCTCTGAGTCGTATGCGTTCGATGTACATGTGTTTAAAGTGAATTGTTGTGGTGTCTTCATGACGTTGATGGCAACACGCTCACACACAGCTGCTGTGAATTACAGATTTCATCATCTACGATCTGTCAGAAGGTTCAGAGAATCTGGAGAAACTGAAGACTGAGGCTGAAAACCAGCACTGAATGTCAGTGACCTTCGCCCCCTCAGGCAGCACTGCTTTGAAAAGCGCTGACTGTAAAAAGGATTTCGACACGTGGTCTCAGGAACACGCCTGAAAACCGCATCAACACAGTCCAGAAACCCGAGCTCGTCTGAGATGGACTGAGTGTTTCTGGGAATCGTGGACGTGGTGTCCACCGGGCTGAAGAGGAAAAGGACCATCCAGATTGTTCCAGCACAAAGTTCAACAGCCAGTCTCTGAGACGGTCTGGAGGTGTGTTGAAGGCTCCGTGACACGTCCACATCCAGATGACGTCTTTTTCAGGGACGTCCTGCTTATTCCAGCAAGGTGATGCCGAACAAAGAGTGCAGGTCCCAGACTGGCTGCCTGCAGTCCAGACCTGCTCCGCAGTGACACTGTGGAGCGTCATGAAGCACAAAATACAGCAGAGATCAAGAACAACTGAAGCACACTGAGCAAGAATGAGAGAGACTTTCAAAACTTCAACAAAGACTGTCCTCAGCTTTCACACAGTGTCCCTCAGGGTTGTATTTGGACACAGAGGACACAGAGGAGGTGCCACCATCAACTCCAAACTGTGAGCCCTCTGAAAGCTTCACTTCACGTCACCATTAGGCTGAAATGTGTTTTCAGCTCTCAGTCACTGCCTCCTCGCTCTGACGGTGGAAACACACTCCGGTGTGATGCAACCGTGTGTCACCTTCAACAAACAGCGACGGCAGAGCAGCAGAGGAGAGCGTGGAGCAGGTGACTGCACGGTTTAAAGCATCGCACAGCGAGTCTGGACCCACGTTTCAAAGCAAAAATACAAAGTTTTTGACCACAACTGTCGTGCAGGAGCAGCAACAGGAACACACTCAGTCTTCTGTGCGTGCGGAGGTCTAATCTGAGCCGAGGGTGAGTTTCACCCACTGTCCTTCAACTTCATCTGGCCGCTGCTGTTGTGATGAGCTCGGCTTGTGACCGATGATTCACAAAACAAGCTGCGGATTAGGAAGGCTGAGAAACAATGAAAACTCGAGCTCTAATTTAACTAAACAGACATGAAGTTCAGGGTCAAAGTCAAAGCGCATGTGTAGGTAAACATCTTGCGTGTCGACTTTGTTTGATAATTGGTGAAATTGTGCTACATGTGCGGTTAAAGTCACGCCCAGCTGTTAATGCTGCCATGTACCAGGCTCAGGTACTGACTTCCATGTGGCTCCGTCAGGTTCATAGTTCTGTTCATGTAAACGTGCTTGCTCAGACACATGGCCGGAGTTTCTGGATGAAGGTTTAAGATTGCAGTTAATGCTCTGTTTTTCTGCTCTGCTAGCTTTCGCCGGCGCTCTGCACCGTCTCCCCACTGAGCACGCCCATCACGACATTTTTAGACCAAGCAAGAGAGAGAGAGAGAGAGAGAGAGAGAGAGAGAGAGAGAGAGAGAGAAAGCATTCATTTTTGGCTCGTTCGCCTCAACAAGCTTCAATTTGTCTCCCACTTAGAGACCAATCGACTCGCTCAGCCCTTCGCCCCTGAGACCGGCGAGCGGTTTGGATTAGATGGAGCTCTGCTAAACGGCGCTCAGCAGTGTGTGAGGTCCTCGGCTCGATGTCCAGATACACAACACAGAGACGTGGCTCACGACAAACAAACCCATGTCTGGGCCGCTTTGAAAGCCCCTCACCTGAACAGCGACGTGGCCGGTAAGATTCATTCACGTAAGGAGGATGATGATGATGATGATCTGGTGTAGACTTGCACACAGATAGAATGAGCTGCTGAAGAGGATCAGTGCTTCCTCTCACCGCTGACAAATTATGAACCATTGTGAAAGTGCTGACCTTTAAAGGAAAGTGAGCTGTCATATCAGCTGAGGGCAACATGGGACTCTCTGAAGCTGCTCCTCTGAAGCTAGCTGCTATGGCTGCTAACCCAAGCTCAGACCGTCCCAGTGAAGCATCAGGTTTTGTTTAGGGTCAGGACTGTTGTGCAAAGCTTTTGGCTGCACGTCACATGTTGCAAGCCGACCAATCAGTCAGCCTGAAGCAAAAGAGAAGGATGACAGAAGGCAGATTTTGCAGAGTAAGTCGGCTGTCTTCTGATAAATTATTTAATGCATTAGTGATGAAGGCAGCAGTCTGTTTGTTTAAGTGGAGTCTGGTGGATTCATGGTCAAACCCAGGCCTGCAGTGACATGACTCCACCAGTGTGTGGACTTCAAGTCCAAAGAAAACCAGCGTGTTCTGTTGGTGTCAGCTTTTAGAAGGACAATACTTGAGGAACAGAGGCCAGCTGGGTAAAGGTTCAGAGCTTCAGCTATCTATCGCCATCACCTCGAGCTACGCTACGAGTGTGGCTAAAAACACGAGAAGACAGACACTGAGAAAGTCTCTGTTTGGGGGGGCGACACTGTTCAGGGGCACACTTGTCACTTTCTGTTAGGTGTGTGTGAGGCAGCAGCTGTGTGTGTGTGTGTGTTGGGGGTGATGTTTGAGACTGTTCCTTGGATGTGGGTTAAGCCCAGACAAGAAAAACACCATCATCCCACCATCACCCCTCCACCCACAGCCAGTCTAGCAGCTTGTCCTTCCCCTGGGCCCCGTGTCTGCCATGTCAATCCAAGTCTGGGTGTGTACACACTGGATCATCTGACACACACACACACACACACACACACACACACACACACACACACACACACACACACACACACCGTGTAATGCTCAGATAATCTCTCACATTGGCTGCAAACAGTGAGTTGAACCTTCCATCAGCAGTTCAGTGGACGACGTTAACAATTTTCTATTTTCAGAATGTCAAACCTCCTTCTGCTCATCACCATAAGTCAAGGTCGATGCCTGCAGTTTGAAGTGAACATACTTAGTGCTGCCCCTAGAGGTCAGGAGGGACAGACTCAGAACTGCAGGGATACATGGGTGAATAACCTGTCAGGGTACTCACAGGTATAATTCAGCATTTTTATCAAGAGAGTGTGGCAGGTTGATTGATATCACCCTCCTGTCTGCGCAGAGCTGGTTAGCCTAGCTTAGCATAAAGGCTGGAAGCAGGGGGAAACGGCTAGCCTTGCTCCGTCTAAAGTGGAGAATACACCCACGAACACCTCTAAAGCTCATTAAAAGTTTTAATTGTTGGTTACAGGTACTGTAAGTTTACCCATCTGAGCTTATTGTAACATCTCGAGCTACAGGGTTGCCAGATGTGGTCGGTGAGTTTCAGTGTCTGCGCAGGTGTGATGGCAGCAAACCTGGCAACCACACCGTAACAGACAGAAACATTTAGAAACAAGTCATTTTTTTTTACTGCTGATAGTATCTAAACACTGCATATTGTTGTATATATAAATAAAAACGAGCTAGCTTATCCTCTAAAGGTATCACAAATTTTAGCTGAATTTCGAGAGCGAATGGTTAGTGCACACACCACATAACCACAACGCACTCATGCCTCCTTCCCAGTCCACCTTTGTCCTGTGTCCAACAGAGCTGAGAAAACCACAGTACAGAGAAGTGATTATCTGAAGGTGGTTCCTCAGAGAAACGTTAGGTGGCGCCAGTCCATTGTAGAAGAAGAGGGCGCAACACGATGACATAATTAAAGCCTCACGGAGGTTTTTCCTCTCCATTCAGTTCACACAATGTTAATTTTACAAAATATCTCGTACACACGAGAATGAAAAAACGTTTGCATGTAATACTCAAAGAGGCCACTAGGTGGCCATCAACAGCACATCAAATACCAGAGAAGATTCTGAGCACGCATAATGAGCTTACTCTGTTTAAATGAAACGATCTAAAACAGCCAAACATTTAGAAAGAAAGCGTTTTAAAAAAATCTGCGTGTGAACAACAGAAAAAGACCTCACTGAGCGCCAGTCGCACCTCAAACTGTGGAAAACAAGGCTGAAGACATGCTGGACATCTGACATTTCTGTTTGTTTAATGCATTAAACGAACGATTCATGTACGTCATCATTTATCCACTCAGTCTGAGGCGTTAATCTGAAGACCTGAACTTCAGAGTCGGTGAAGTAAGAGTTATTTTGAGGCGGCCTCGTTGCAGGAGGCACAAAGATTACAGTTTCGTCTTCTCACTTTTGTTCATTATATTTTCATGGGTGTAATGGTTGCTTAGCAACAACAGCAGCACTTGGTTGTCAGAGAGAAACTGCAGACCGGCTGAAGGGTTTTCATTAAGAAGATGACATCTTTGATCTCCTTCTGCTCCGCTCGTTGAAGACACAGGACGAGCTTGTCGGGAAAAATTCCTTCGTTTGTGGACGGAAGTTCGGAAGCAAAACGGACAGACTGAGCGTTTCTCTGCTAAACGAGTTCAGTGATTTTTTCTTTGTCTATTACAAACAACAAAGCTTCCTCCTGGACACGTCCATCTTCACTCTTTTGGATGGCAATGGCTGCATTCCGTTTAGCTTCCCTGCACTCTCTCATGAAGGGAAAAGCTCTTTAGGTTTTGCACCAGTAAGCAGTACCAGAAAACCCAAAACTGAATCTTAACTTGTTAGATAATTAAGCTTAATTATAGTTTCCTCCATTTCCCTGAAAGATCATCACATTCATGATGTTTTCAGTTTGACAGCTCACATCTGTGTGTCCAGGTTCCTCACAGCTGAACTCTACATGAAAGCAAACTTCCTCTGCCTTCACAAGCCCTGACATACATTGAAATTGGGCTAGGCTAACCGTAACGCTAACCCCTGGAAAATCCTGTTGTTATGAATGGCTGTGTGACCAGGCCCTTCATTAGACTGATGAAGTTGAGCCACGACTAAAAAATACAGAGCTGACAAGGTGTGAAAGTCCTGAAGGGGTCGCAGTGAAGAAGACTTTCTCATCTGATGGTGAAAATCGGCATTTTCATCTGTCCGACCTTTAAGTTCTTCTGGTGTTTAAAGACTTTACAGCCTCAGCGTCGCCGTTGACTTTTCATCTTATTGGATTCTTGTTTATTTCCTTTGCTTCACGTCTGACCCACTTTCTCCTCAGGGATCAGTGAAGTTCATTTTATTCTGTCTTATCTTAGATTGGCCAGATCAGCCGCGCTGTGAGTGCTGTGTGTTTAAGTGGACTGAACCGATGTCGGGTTAAGTGCTGTCTGATTTGTATTATGAGGACGCGCTCGATGGATCAGACGAGCAGAACCTGTTTCCTCAAACGCTGAACTATTAGGAGGTTTGGACGTGTAAACGTAAAACTGACCGAAGCACTTTTCTGCTTTATTTTTCACAGGACGATCAGACATCACGATAACTGCTGGAATGGTCACTGAGGATGGAGATGTGCCAGGTTCATTTCCTGTGTGGAAACCATCTCATGTTACATAAGTTACATAACTTACGTAGCTAGCCTGACGTAGAAGCGCACATAGAGCATCACAGTTTGAAGCACAGGGCCAGTGACCAAGCTGCCATGTTTGATGACTGGTTGATCTGGTGGCAAACCGAAAATTGTTGATCACTTGCGCCCCCTACTGGCTGGTTAGGAGGAGCCAGCAGTCAGTGGCGGTATAAAACAGAGCAGTCAATAAAATCGTGAATCACGCCCATTGAATCAATTTTCTGTCCAACTCGTTGACCAATCATTCAGGTGGAGGACGTTCAGTGGCTGCTGAGTCGATGTGTCCTCGTTGAATGACGGTAACAAATGCTGTAAGTTTCTGAGTCATTTCCTGTAAATCTAATCAGATGTGCCTCTTCTGTTGCCGTAGTGAGCAGGACAGACGCGTCTGATAAATTATTTCCTGCTTTACAGAAACTCTGCCTGTCCTTTGAATCATCCGGCCCTCACTCTCCTGAATTATAGATAGTTAAGCTCAGTGATTACAGCAGATTGCCATACAATTGCCTGCGTCAGTCAACCGGAGCGCTATCGACTGTCCTAGATTCACAAATTCTCCCTCGAGTGTCTCTCCTGGGATGGAGGGTGCTACTCGTCTCCGACTGCTTCTGTTTAAGAGGTTTATAGGCTGACAAGTGCCAGAAATTCATAGAGAGTGAGACTATTTTCAGTGCTTTTCAAGTCGGGTTGCATGATGATAGGCTGTGGTGGGACTGTTGTCACGAAATCTTAAGTGGAAGTTATTTTTGGTATGAAATTAACAGAGCTGCTGTGTTGTTTCTGCAGAGGGAGCGATAGTGGGAACAAAGTCGTTTCAGGTGAAGCTCTTACAGTAAAAGTTTCCACACATCTAAAACTAAAATCTGCACAGTCTATGTGGGCTGTGTGCACACTGCAGCTCAGGTTATTTCTAATTAGACTAAATAGGGGAGAAAAAGCATAATTATTGCTTTTAATATTACCCACCTGAACCAGATGGATCTGCAGCCCTGTATCATTATGCATGTCTGATTTCCACACTTGAAACAGCTTTTTCATCACACTGAGTGCAAGATGAATCGAATTACACCCATTGCTTTATTTCATCGTTCCCTTTTCTGCCTGGGAAACGTTCACGATCCGTCTTCATTCGTCTCCTTCTGCCTCCAAACAGACTTCACGCTTAACATCGAGGGCTAAACCTAAAACCTCGTAAAGTAAAGCTGTGTTCCACTGTTGAGCACCGCAGGGTAGCACAGGAAAGACAATGCACAGTATGTACTTAAATAAATTGATCATGGCACACAATTTTAGAAGAAAATATAGAGAATTGTCCATTCAGTATTAGTTCTACTGCTGTCTAGTCCCAGTTTGTATTAGCATACATTCAGAAGTATCAGTCACAGGAATAAACATCAGTTTCTTTTACAGATAACTGACGAACGTCTGAACAATCCAGATGGTCGTTTAAAAACGCTGCTCTGATGCTATTTTCAGAATCCTCACAGACAGCCTTCAACCATCTGCATGGCATCTTCAGAGGAACGGATGCTTAGAGGGTTTGAGAAGCACAAACTGTGATGGAACGTCATGCGAACAAAGAGGAAACAAACGTAAATTAGCCTAAATGTGATGATATTTACTGCAGTCGTGAGAAACAAAATGTTCCTGAACAGAGTTACAAACTGATGTTTAGACCACATGTCTGAACTGAAGACGATCAGCTGTTACATGACAAACACACAGTAAGGAACACACCTGTAAATGACAGACAATGAAGGAGAAAACACACGACTCCAGGCTCAATATCGCACTTTCCAAAGACAAGATCAAGTCATTTCCATCCAAACAAAGTGCACATTTTAACTGGAGTTCCCGAACATGTGGAGCTGCTTCTCCGCTCGCCTTCACACCTGTTCCCACTTCTCTCATCAGCCCTGCATTGCAAGCCAGAGTCAGTATTCTCAACTTGAAATCTAAATGCATGTCAGTGCATGCAAATCTGCAGCAAACTGATGTCTTTGAACACATCCCCACTTCAGATGAGATGGGAGAGGTGCACGCTTCTATCAAGCACAAATCAGCTGGATGAAAATGGACTTTAGCACTTTTCAGAGCACAAACACATGAAATAAAAACTGATGAAAAGGTCATCGTGAAACGTGTTGCTGCATCAGATTCAGAATAAGCAGATAGTTACAAAAATCAATGAAGCTGATGAGGTCAAATAGTAAATATGTCGTCTTTGGGCTGTTTTCAGTTGAGTAGATGTGAAAAAGGATTAGCAAATGATCACATCCTGTTTTATTTATGTTTCCCTTCATTACAGTTCTGCAACAGATGAGCAACAAACGTCGCTCACAAAGGAAAAAGTAGCAGAAAGCACTCAAACCAAACCTGAGCCCAATTAAGGGAGCACTGCCACAGGTTTGCGCTACTCGTCTACAACCTGTGTCTCTGCTCCTGTTAATCACAGCTGGGACTCCGTGTGCCGGGGCTGTATACGTTTCAAGGGAAATATATCATGAGGGGGAGCTGTGGATGGATGGTGAATCGTAAAATGTGGAATCAAACATTGATGAGGGAGTCGTTAATAATGCAGAGGCAGTGTAGAGATCTGTTGGTGAGCAGGAGTTAAAAGAGCGACTGGAGATCCAACACCAGGGTTTGTTAGACAGGAAGCACTGATGAAGTCTCAGCGTGTGTGTGTTCACATTTCTGTGTGTAACTTCCAACAAACTGAAATTTGAAATCCTCCAAACTGTTGCGTGAGGAGAGATAAAGACAGCTGCTGTGGCACACTTCTAATTTTCAACGGGACAAAAACATTGTGTGGTTAAAAATAATGTACGCTAACAATGTCACTGCTAGCCTTCGACTTCTGTGCACTGCTAATATGCTAAATGCTAAATGCTATGCTAAATGCTAGTACTTTATTCCACTTGAACACACAAGCTTTGAGATGAGGCTTCAATTTAGAATTAATGATTTAAATCTGTTGTCTGGACACGACATTGAACATATAGGCAGAGTTGTGCTGCTCATATTCCACTTGAAGCTAGCTACATTAGCCTTAGCCTTAGTCACATGTGCAAGCAGGTTAGTATTACCGACATTCACGTTTATTGGGGTGGATGGACGGCTCAAACAAACACATGACTTCCTTATTTTCTTAAACTTACACAGCGTATGTAACAGCAGTGTTTTTAACCCAAACTACGATCTCTTCCTAAAGCTAATCAAGTAGTTTTTGGACCCAAAATTTCACAAACTGCGACTGTTTCACAACATTAACCACGTGATGACGAAGGTGCGGCACGCCTATTGCTTTTACTCTCCTACAGTCATGTGTCTTTTTGGGAATCAGCTGACCTTTTCAGTTGTTTAGATGTCGGGACGTGTTGTCGATTCCTTATTATTTGACCTCCTGTTGGGGCAGCGGCAGCTCCTACACTTATATAAAGACAGGGCTGAGTGGCTAACATTAGCCTGTAGTCCGTCATGTAACCTCAACACTTCTTAACATCAACTCAATATAGTAACTGTTACATAATTTCTAAACTTTCAGTCTGTACGTATAATTCATACATGTAGCTTATACAGTACATTGGTACAAAGTCACAAACACCTGCATGATTTAAAATATTTAAAATTAAACGCAAGAAACATGATGAAAGAGCAAATAAAGGATATCTGACATCAACATGGCGTTTGAGTATCAGAGCTTCTGCTACACGCCTCCCAATGTGATCCTTTACAGGATTTAATGCAGGATTTACCCCCTCGTATATAAGGAATAATTAACTTTGCAGGCTGATACTGAATATTAATGTGACCTGCAGATGAACTGCAGTCTGTGAGGAAGGACATGAAGTGTGAATGCAAATCCCATCATCAGTCTGCGCTGAAACGACGTCACCGCCAGAGATGAGTTCAGCTTCATCCGTCTGAAAAACCTGCGTTTGTCATTTTGTCTGCAAGACTTTTAAAGCTTTAAAGCAAATAAAAGTAAAAGAGTGAATGAAAGAAACAGGGTTACTTCACGGTTACTTTTCTAAACATGAACAGGTGAGATGAACTCAGGAAAAGTACTCGTGTGTTCTCTGAGTTTCG
The DNA here is from genome assembly GCA_037975065.1 of Chaetodon trifasciatus. Taxonomy (NCBI): domain Eukaryota; kingdom Metazoa; phylum Chordata; class Actinopteri; order Chaetodontiformes; family Chaetodontidae; genus Chaetodon; species Chaetodon trifasciatus. Next base: position 698,509 of record JBBMOE010000094.1, on the reverse strand, counting down.
GCGAATAAGAATCCATCTTAAACACTGTTTCTGTCTTTCTGTGCTTGGTTTTATTTCCTGTTTTTGTGATACGATGATTTCCTGTAGACTCGCTGAAGCCATGCCACTCTGCTGCTAGCAGTCAAGCTCTCCAATCATAACGCTGGAAGGTTAACTGCGTAAAATTAGCAGAAAATGATAAAAAAATACATCAGAGTGATTTCAGAGAGAAGAACACTAAAGCAAATTTCATCATTGTTTGACAATAACTGACGACTAACAGTTTGCTAGCAACCTTTATCAGCTGTGGCTAAGTAGCTAATTAGCGTTAGCACCACAGCTTGGCCCATCTGAAATTCCACACTAGCGTAAGATTGAGTCTGCTAAAATAGTGTGTGAGATTTTTTTAGTATGTCTGAAACTGTGGATTAAATCAAATAACACATGAAGTGCAAACACTGGACGCTACACCGATGAATATCCCACAATGCAATGCAGCATTGACGACAACAATGATGGCTAGATGTTACATATTAAAAACCCGTTGGTAATGTTGTTACGGGTTATTTGGCCACATTATCTTCTTAATGCATGCGTGTCAGAGATGTATTAAAGGATCAGTGAGCTTGTTTTCTTTCGGTGGTAGAAATTTAAAAACACAAACAACAGCAGCTAATTATTTATTTACTCATAATTCCTTCTTCATCTGTATTAAACACCTTTTTGCCACACGGCCTGTCAGTGCTAACCAAACAAAATAGATTAATCATTGTTGTAGTTTCAAACACAGGATCATTAGACAAAGCTACAGCGGGCATGCGTGAAGGACGACATCATCATCATGATTCATACCACCTGCTGTGTCTAGCGCTGGTCGTTAAGATGATTGGGCAGTTGCTGTTTGGGGGAGGAGTTTATCCACCTGCTGATCTGAACTCACCTGCAGTTGGGTCCAAATCTTGGCCACTTTACACATTCTGTGACTTGCATTTCTTTTAATTTAGAAGAGTTGAATCACAAACGATTGTTGGATTGATTGAACTTCATCTGTTGTCTCAATGACATCAACGATGTGCAAAAAAACAAGCTGAACTTTTCACTTGTTTCAGATAAAAAACAGCATGAACGGCTGCAGATGGTGGAAGTTAAACAAACATGAATCCATGGGAAAACATGAAAGACGCAGATGCTTCCATACAGTATGAAAATGATGTGGATCATGTGATCATGTGACCAGGTCTCAGTCCGGCTGAACACCTGAGGAGATCCTGGAGCCATGTGACTCCTCTAACACCTCAAGAACAAAGTCTTCATCCTCTGACTGCTGTTTCCTTCATGTTTCAGCCGTCTTGAGTCTGCTCAGATGGACAGCTACTGTCTCATTTTGCCACTCGTCTGACAGGAAGTCGTCCCTGCCTGTTGTCCCTGTCCTCAGATCCTCTGCTCTTCTTCCTCGTTCAGTCCTTCCTGACTAACAGCTAACAAACCTCATTATGCACATTAAGCTGAGTGCAGACTCGTGGTAAATGCGTCTTCTTTCCTTCTTTTCTTCCCGTTCGCCCAGTTTGTCTCGTCTTTTGTCCTCGATGACCCATGTGAGCACTTTCAGGTACAGCGAGACTCGACAAGAGGGCCCCGGGGCTTGTTGCCTAGCAACAGGCAGCAAGCCGGCTTGTGTGGTGGTGGTGGTTTTATGTAACAGTGGGTTTGATGGTTGAATGTAGGGCGCTCAGTCTCTGGGGGGAAGTGTAGGGACGTTTGTGTCAGCGAACATGACCCCCCCCCCCGTCTGTGTGGATGGAGAGTAGACATGCAGGGCGCCCAGCGTGAATGACGGACAGTCCATCCTCTGTCTAGGATGAGGTGTTCAGGATGGGCTTTTGTCTTCACGACAGTAAAAAATCAACGTGCAGGGTTTTATAATGACAAAAAGCACCATCAGAAATAATTCTATTGATTTAGTAAATTGCTTAAAATAGTGTAAAATGCTTCAGACACCAGATAGAACTGCAGGGGGCGCTGTTCCTCCTGAGCAGACAAAGCTAAAGCGTCAGAGTTCGTGGTGACAGCAGCTGGTGTAGCCTCATAAGCAGAAAACAAATGTCTCCAAATATGTTTATAGTTTAAAGTTTAAATCCAGCGTAACAACGCTAAAACGTACTTCACACAGTCCTTTTAACCGTGGCGCTGAGCTCACTTTACCTGCTGCCTCATGGCTCACCTGAAGGCTATGCTAACACTCCGAGTCCAAGGCGGTCCCACTGGCAGGACATCGTCCTCCACACGGCTTCAAACTCCACCGGGAGCCTGATTTTGTTCATTTTCTCATTTTTCCTTGATATTTGTTGGTAAATAGGCCACATAGTTAAAAAGCTTTAGTCTTAATTGTGTTTATTTGTGTTGACGAGTCTGCACAAGGTGTTTTATTTTGAAAACCTCTACGCTGCTCCAGTGTCTCACTTCCTCTCTGGCTCGATTCGCTCCGCGCAGCTTGACCTGACTTCCATCAAAAATAGGTTAGGCGGGTGTTTGAAGGCGAGCAGAGCGGAGAGCTGCTTCAGGTGGACTCACAGGCTTCGTCTGGACTCTGACCATGTCAAACATCATCACTGTGTCACGATTTGATGAAAGAACTAAATAAAAATGATCTTGTTTGTCGAGAAACTGAATGTTTGGATGCATTTTCAGGCCTCGAGCCTTCAGTCAGCTAACCGAGCTGCTCCCTCTCCCCAGACTCGGCTTGTTCTCGCTGCAGATGACAATAAAGCTTTCAGTCTTTGAACACTGTTCTTGTGCGCCTCTCCTGACTCTCGTGTGTTTTTGCTTAATCAAGCTTGTGTGTTGACTTATTTTTTCACGCATTCATGAGCTGTGTGTTTGCGTGGCGTGCTTCACGCGTGCGTGTGTTAATCTGTGACAGTGTGTGTGCCTCGTGTGTGTTGTGCATTGTTTTCTGTGCATGTGTGTGTGTGTGTGCTTCTCCCTCCTCCCTCCGCCTGCCGGCCCAGATGGCGGTCGACTCTTCGTGGTCAACTGAGGAGCATCACCGGCGGGAAGGAGGCGGCTGCCATGGTGAGAGCGACAGCTTATTCATATCCATGCAGCTTCAGAAATTGTGAGTTTGACTCGAGTGTTTTTACGTTTTCACCAGCAGACGCACAAAGCAGCTCTGATCTAAACTAAGGTGTCATGTTATTCACATATTAATATGTTTGTTTAAATGGCAGCCCCTGATGGCCCCGAGGCGAGGGCCCCGACATCCTGCCGCCATTTCCCATGTGCACCGTTCAGGAAGTGACCTCTGATCACTGCCTGTCAGGTGCTGGTTTTTGTTTCTCGGTAGCTGCGGCTGTGGGGGTGAACGCAGACTTCTCCTTTCTGTGAATGAACGCTCGTCTCTGGACTCGGCTTCCGCTTCATCTGATGCAGACAACAGGCTCTGGAGCTCTGAGGGAATAATCTGAGCTCAGCTGTGAGGCCACAGGCTCTCTGCTGTGTTTGTGTGACAGAGAGGAGGAAACAGGAGCGTGTCGGCGAAACAATGTTTGGCATTAAAGCAGCACAGTTCTGTGAGCCGTGGAAGCAGCTCGGTGAGGCTGTTACACTGACGCATGAAAAGAAGGAGACACGGCGTCACTCTTATTCCTTCCCACCAGTGTGACGGTACTGAATACTGCTGCTGTCTGTCCTGAGAGGACTGTCCCTGAAAGGTTTGTCCTCTGGACGTACGCGGAGGATTAAAAGTACATAAACTAGATCATCAATACGAAGTAACTGAAGCTGACGGCACCGAGGAGGTTCCTGTGAAAAGCAGCTGCAGCGTCATCGCAGACCATGCTTCACATCCTCATATACTGCCCCCACCGTCCAGGTGCTGAAATGCATCTTGCCGAAACGTTTCTGAGCTCTCAGAGGAGTGAACGCACACCTGTCCGCTCACACCTCTGCCGTTAACAGCTGTGCGTTAAGTGAAATGTGTGTTTCTGATTATCTTCAAAAAGCTCCGTTTTCAATCCGCTAAAACGCAGAAGAAGCTGCGTTTTAAAAATGGCCGTGCGTGTGTGGATGTGCTGCTTTGTTGACAGCTTCTATGAAACCTCTCAGAGGAACAGAGGTGACAATAAAAACCTGACTGTGCGTAAAACATCAAACGCTTCGTCATGAAAACCTTCACCATGTGTGACGCGGTGAGACGCTCTCCTCTGGTGTCTGCTGGTATTTTAAGCAGCCAGCAGGAAAAACCATTAGAGAAATGCATTTGGCAGCGCTGTGTTTGTGGTCGGGGGGTCCGACACCTCTGGGAGCTGAAACACACGAGGAGCTCGGCCCCAGCTTTGACCTCTGACCCCCTGAGGCTGACGCTGCCCGGGTAATAAAACCCATCAGACCCTGCTGGGTTGCTGCGGTCTGTTCCTGCTCGCCTCATGTTCATGAGCTGCTGCTTCATTTCTGCTGTCAGCACATTATTAATGTACATATGGCTGAGGATAAATAACTACAGCAGCATCAAACTGAAGAAGTTTGGACAGAACGGACAGTCTTTACAAATTTAGTGTCTTTGGGATCTAAAGCAGAGCTCAGAATGAAGCTTTTCTTACTTTGAACAGTGTTTATGTGGACGAGACTGAGCTCACCTCCATTCATTTGTATCCGTCCTATGTTACCTGAACCTGAACTCAGCAGAAAGCTCAAATACCTCAAAAGTTTCTCTGTTTGCTTGATTTGGCAGAAACTTAAAAAAAACGCTGATAGAAATATTCTGACATCTTTACTTCTGCTGCAAACTAAACTTTCAGGTCTCGCCTCTTTTGCAGACGTCCACTCATGAAACCAAAACTGCGACGTGTCCATAACTCGCCGACCGTCCCTCCCACAGCACACCAAAGGGTCGTCCTGTTGTCCACAGATTCCTTTTATGTACCACTAATTTGTTTTACTAATTACAGTTTGATGAAAGGCTATGATTACGTTCCCTGGTGTGTGGAGGGCGCTTCACTTATGTACCACAGGTGAGTCTCTGGGAGGTGGTCCAGGTGTGAAAAGCTCAGGAATCAGACCTGCAGAAGGTCCACATGAGGTCGAGGCAACAGAGGCGCTTTGGTTCAGGTCAGGCAAAGGTTTGCTTAAATGTTATTGGAGGAAACACTTTACTTTTTATACTTCAGCAGGATCGTGTCTGACAGGCGTGTCTAATAAAGTGGCCACTGAGCGTCTAAATGGAACTTGCTGCTTTGGTCTAATTAAGCTTCTCCTCAGCAGGTAAATGCTTCTTCTCACATCTGTTGCACCTGTTGGTGTAAATCACACCTTCGTCATCCCTATTGGCCCATGAGGTTTGGTGATGTCACGTAGTTGCAGCCGCTGTGAGCGCAAACACCTGAGCGCAGGTGCAGCAGGGCCTTCAGAGGAAAGTTCTGGAGAAGGTGAAGCTCTTCATCAGTGTTCGACGCTGCATCACAGCTCCTGTTTGTCCTCTGTCCCCCTCACAGGTCTGACGTCTGAAAAAACTTCATCCACAAACACACACGCATGCGCTCACTGTCCGTCACACACACACACACACACACAACATGCCAGCGGTCGCCATGGCAACAGCTCTCCCGTTGCTTCCTCCTCCTCTTCCTCCTTCACGTCTAACAGAAAATCCATACGAGGGAGGGAAACGAGACAAACACGATCAATCCCTCCTGAACGCTCAGCGTCCGTCCTTCACGTCCACTCACTCATTTATTCATCAGCGATGCTTCAGGTCAGGGACACGAGAGGACGAGAGCTTTGAGCACAGTGAAAGACAATAAATCACATTCATGCTTCCTCACTGGTCTGTGACAGAAGGCTGCGCTGAACTCTGAAAGGATTCTTCTACTCTCTGTGAGAAAAGAGAGGAGATCGATGGACAGAAACAGAAAAGGTGAACATCCAGCTGCTGCTTTGTTTGCTTTGTCACACCTGACAGCAGCTCTCATCGACCTCCGTCACCACGAAGCAGCTTCACGAGCCGCCGTGAGCTGACTGGATGCAGAATGAACGAGCGGCTGGTGAAGACTGAGGCTCGATGAAGACCTGCAGACCTGCAGACTCACCTGCTCATCAAACTTCACCAAACTGACTGACTGACAGAACATAGTTCATCACTAATCATTGTAACTGACCACAAAGAGGCTATGAAAGTATGAGGAGACGTCACTTGAATCATGAAGAAACAACCATAAAATACTGTGGAAATATAATAAGTTTAAAGTTTGAAATATTTTCTGCCACATGCCTGCATGTTAGAAGTCGAAACTTAAGCCAGGTGAAAGAGTGCGGCAGCAGCACAGGTGATAACAGACGCATCATCTCTGTTCCATCCACAGCTGCTGTTTCCGAGCGTCTGCAGGCTGATCTCAAACCTTCAGACTGCAAACAGAGACAGAAAACAGCCTGAAGGCCACTTACAACAACTCCACATGTATATTTAATGTTCTTCCTCATCGGCTTCATTGATCTCTGTAAATATCTCTTATTGTGAATCTGATGCAGCGACACGTTTCACAGACTGAGAGATGTGGAACGCTCCACAAACACCTGTTTGCATCATTCCACAGGTAAACAGGCTGATTGGTGAGAGGAGAGAGGATCATGATTGGGTGTGAAAGGGGCGTCCTGGAAAGGCTCAGTCGTTCATAGAGGGTGGAGCTTCACCACTTTGTGAACACATGACTGCAGTTGTCGTTCAGCTGCTGACAGAATATTTCTGTCCAGTTACTTTTGTCCTGGTGTTTTGGGTCCAGTCCTCTGCTCTCAGCACCATGACAGCAGATGGGATGGAACCACAGAGGATCAGCTTGTTGAGACCTTCCTCAGTGTCTGACTGAGCATCTTCTGCCATCTAGTGGACGTTTGGACACATTACTGTTGCTGACATTAAGCATTCAGATTTTTTACCTGAGTAAAAGTACTTTAGAATTTGCATCAAAATATTCTTAAAGTACCAAAAATGTACTCGAAACATGGACTACTGGATTATAATATCACTTCAGTTACAGCTGCTAAGGTGCAGCTACGTTCAGGTGTTTTATAAACTGCCAGGTATCTGAATCTGTAACAATAAATCTCTTTGATCGGCCGGTTTAGATCTTGAATTATCTGAATTTGCACAGGAACTAATGTTGTCTGTAGTGGAGACAAAGACACAGCACTGGAGTAGAAGTACAAAGCAGCACAAACTGGAAATACTAAAAGCACCTCAACTGTACTTAAGTACTTGTGTAAATGTACTTAGTTACATTCCACTGCTGGTTGTTCCAGCGTCAGATTCACTGACAGACAGATGCTCTAACAGGTTTTTCTAAACCAGATCAGCTCTCACAGAATAATCCAACAGAGCCCAGACCAGATGAAAAGAGTGAGAAGAAACATGAAGTGTGAGAGTTTCAGTCTGGACGTCATCACGTTTGATTTGACCTGTGGGGAGTTTGATGATGGTCACAGCTACAGGAGGTTTGATGAAAGCACCAGTCAGAACAGAAGAAAACAAACAGCTTCTCATTCAGATTAATGTCTTTTGGTTTTTTTGTCACTGATGACTGAAGAGTTCAGATTCTCTCTTTGTACAAACCAGATAAAAAGTTTCTGTTAAAGTTTCTCACTTCAGCTCATGTTGTGCATGTAGAGTTAAGACGTGATGACGCCTTCAGGAGCATTATTTAATTGTTTTCTTCCTTCAGACTTCAGCAGTCACACCTGCCCTCCTGACGACTTCACTGAAAACACCTGACTGATTGACAGGCTGATTGGTCATGTGACTGAAACGCTCCCTTTGCAGAGGTCCCGGATGGTTGGACAAACGTCCGCCCTGCCGTCTTTCTGGCTGCACGCTTCACAGAACTCATCCATGAAACGAACAAAAGAGCCTCAAACTGTTCCGGCGCTCCATGAAACTCAACATTTGCTGCTTATGAACTTAATTCGAGGCGCTAACGGTTTATTCTGTGGACTGAATCCACTGTTTGTTTGTGGAGGAGTCGTCCAGCGTTCACTTCCAGCTCCTCCGGTGAGGTGATTCATCAGAAGCATCTCAAGAAGAAGACGGAGCTTCCTGTCAAACAAACATTTAAGAATGAATGTGACGTTTGTTGGAGGTCATGTGACCAAGCTGTGAGGAAATAAAGGCAACAGACACGTGGCTTATATAAAAAATTAGACCCCTTTTATTGTGTTCTCATATATAAAAGAAATACAAAAAAGAAACATGGACACCGGGCGAGGGTCAGAGCGGGGCGGGGTGTCCGGGCATGGGG
>JBBMOE010000094.1:613795-689924 GCA_037975065.1 Chaetodon trifasciatus | reverse complement strand
TGTTTACATTCAGTGTTTCTCACCAAAACAAACTCGCTGTGTTTCCTCCTGAAGAAAACATCTGCTGGCTGTCTTCTTCATCGCCTTTGTTGGAGTACTGCTGTCTCTCCTGGTCTGTCCGTCACCTGCATTCAGGTGGACCCACGCGTTAAAACACTGCTCCACAGCGCCGCCGGTGGTCAAAACCTCCACAGAGGACCTTTAAGGTAGGAACACGCTCCTCTGTTCAGGGAGACATGTTTGCTTTTTCCTTGTGTGGACTCTGTTTTTGTTCTTCTTCTTCATTTTGAACTGGTCCCAGCAGGAACTGGTTCATCCGCTCAGCTGGTTTACCTCTCAGGCTGACTCATCAATGTGAGATCATCTCCTCTAAAGCTAATTTTGGGGCTTCGAAGCAAACACCCTGCAGCTCAGGCAGCTCTGCAGGGTCCATGTCGTGACCTGTGCCTTCTCTCAAGCTGCTTTCGTGAAATCTTTTTAGCGTTTGTGTTCTCGTGAACACCCTGCTCTGCGCAGACCTGCAGCAGCATCTGCGAATCTCGCTGCCTCCGAACGAGCTCGACGCAGGAAGTCGTGTGCGCGATATTCTTGGCGTTCAGGCGGTGAAGGGCGCCGCTCCTCGCTGTTCTCGCCACCCTTCGCTTCTTTCCAAGAGATGTTGACTTTCTCATCAGACAAGTTATTAAGTTATGAACAAAAATCAGTGTGACTAAAATTACATTATATTACCTTACCGTCCACCGGAACACGAACTTCTGCACCTCAACCATCTCTGAAAAGGTCAGCAAACTCGGCGCGAGTACTCGGTTAACACGACCTCATTTGAAGGCAGCGTTTCTTTGGAGAACCACAATTCAAGGTTTAAAAGGGTTTGTTTGATTCAGTTTGTCCACCCTGATCAGAAGCTGCATCCATGTTCCTCTTACTAATCCTGCCTACTGAGCTCTGACTGGTCAGGTGTCCTTCCAGCTGAGGACACAGCGGTCAGTGAACACAACACCGAGCCGGACTGGAGCCTTGGGCAGCCGTTCAGGGGTCTGCAGCTCAAGTTTCTCTGACTCCTGCACGTTCACCCGCTGCAGCCGCTGAAGTTTAACTCAACCTGTGGATCATTTCTGTCCGAGGAGCAGCTCTGCCTCTGATCTGTGGAACTGAAGCTCCGGTCGCTCTTCAGGACAGCTCGGCCTTATCGGCCGCTTCGGTGTGATGCCCCCCTCCCACCTCGGAGCCGCCGGGCGCTAACAACGTCCTCCGGTTGTAGTGGTGGTGGCCCTTCATGATGCCCGAGTTGTTGTTCTCGTTGAGGATCTGCTTCTGCTTCTGCCTGTTGAGCGACTGCACCAGGCCGAGCACCACGGCGGCCAGCGAGTACTGGCCGGTGATCTTGCGCGGCTGCAGGATGAGCGGGTTGGGCTGCACCCGGCCGAGCAGGAAGTGCGTTCGGATCTTGCCCTCCTGCTCGCTGATGCCCTTCACGTAGATCTCGCCGCGGTACTCGAAGGCGAAGCCGCGCTCTTTCAGGATCAGGTAGGTCTCCTCGGGGACCTGGATCTTGCCGCTGACCCCCGTGCTGTCCATCCGGCTGGCCAGGTTCACCGTCTTCCCCCAGATGTCGTACTGAGGCTTCTTGGCGCCGATCACACCCGCCACCACCGAGCCGTGGGCCATACCTGCCGAAGACACACAGGTGAGGTGTTACACCTGCAGAGGGGACGACCAATCATCCTCCTGCTTTCATTTCAAAGCTTTTCATTAAAAAATAACCAGAACGTCTGCTGTGAGGCGGATCACATGATCCTTTTCAGTTCTTCTTCCTGCTGAGCTGTTTGTCCTGTCTGCTCATACGGTGACACAGGCCGCCACCTGCTGACTGAAATCACGCTTTCATGTGTTCTGACTGTTTGCAGGTTTTCAGCTGCAGGTCTGAAGCTGCTGCCCACAGTCCATCAGCACAGATGGACGTCTGACTCCAAGCAAGGAGGAGATAAAACGGCTCACGAGAGCAGCAGAAAAACACCGAATCCAAGGAAAGAGAAGCTATTAATCAGTCGACTCATTGACAGCAAAACAGCAATTTTTCCTGTTTCTCAGAGCAAAGATTTGCTGTTCCCAGCAGAACCAGGAGTAGAGAGCACTTCAGTCCAGTTTCAGCTGCTCTGCACTGACTTCCTGTCACATTCAGGACTGATTTTAAGGTCCTCCTCCTCGTACACAAAGCACCAGGCTTCATCCTCACTAGCTCTTCACTGACTTCACTTCTAGTCCCTGTCTTTATGTCCATTCTGTCTTTATCTTTTTTTTTTCACTTGGCTCATGTGATTCCTTGTAAAGAACTTTGAATGGCAATTCCTTGATGTTATTATTATTACTTGTTGGCCAAAACAAGCTCACACTGAGCTCTGGGAACTTGTCCTGGACATTTTTAACTCTTTTTGAGGCTCAAGGATGATGAAACAGTCAAAGAACATAAAGAATTGTTCAGTGACGACACAGTAATCGTTAAACTCTCTTCGTCCTTCGTCGTGGGAGGGATGCGGTGACAAAACCTCCCCCTGAGAGACGCTGAGCTCTTACCGATCCTCAGCTCGAAGTTGTTGAAGGAGTGCTTGTTGATTTCCTGGATGCTCTCTTTGAGGGCGATGGCGAAGTCGGCCAGCGCGCACAGGTGACCCCACTTGTCTTCACATTGCTGTGGGAGGCAGAGGAGAAGAGAAGAAGAGCGTGAGTCAGCTGAACGTCGCGGCCTGAGGAGCTGCTCAGGTGTAGCACCCAGGTGACGTCACTGTGGTGCATTCAGGTACACCGGACTTCTTGTGCTGCTGCTGCATTTATTGGTTTTATGGATATTTCATTCATGAGGTTTGGCGCCGTCGCTGCAGCCTCTGCTGGATGTCTGTATTATGACAGAGCACTTAGAGTGTAAACAGTATTATTTTACTATTTACAGCCGGAATAAAACCATAATGCAGTTTTTGGCTTGTTCTTTGAAAGTCATTGTAAATCTTTGAAAATTTGGACGATTCATTTTCAAACGTTCTCGTAAAGTAAATGATTTACGGCCTGGTTTTCTCAGCTCGTCTCCTCATCATGTATAAATAAAATGATGCTGCTATAAATGAAACATCGTCTGTGTTTTCGCTGATGAAGGACGGCCTGCGCAGGATTAAGTGAATATGAAGTAAAAACGTGGTAATATTGATGAATACGATGTGGAAAACTGCTGTGCGTGCTGGTACTGAAAGGTATCGTGAACCACAACCAGCCCTGAACGACCCGCTCAGCGTCCTGATCCACCGGGTCACCTGTCGTAAAGGTACCGTGGAGCCACCTGGACTAACCCGAACCTGGAGGATCTCACCTGTTTTTCGGGCGACAGACCAGAGACGGCCATGTAGGTGCTGCCGATGGTCTTGATCTTCTCGATGTCCTGGAAACGATCCTCACCGAGCAGCTGTGACGAAGAGGTTCATCATCATCATCATCATCATCATCACCATCATCATCATCACCATCACACACTAATTCTGTAGTACCTAAAGTGGTATTTCAAAGTACTTATAAGAATTGCTCTTTATTGTGAGAGTATTATAAATCGTGCTTAAGTGTACTTTAAGAGTGTACTTATGAAAAGCATACTTATCTTCAAGTCCTTTGTAGTACACGATCAGCATACTTCATTAAAGTGTACTTTAGTTTCACTTCATTCGAAGTATATTTAAGTATATTTCCAACACATTGGTGATGTAATACTTGTACTGCGAGTGTGTTTTGAACGCTCATGAATCTGATTTTCTCTCCTGGACTTCAGGACACTTACAGTTCAGACTATTTACACTTCAAGTATACTCAAGTATTCCTCAAGTGGTACTCGAGGACTGCTGGAGTATACTTGATGGTGACAAAAATAGCACAAAGTGTCCTCAGTATATTCTTCTTCTTAAGTGTAATATTTTCCACCTGGATGTCAGCTTCCCGTCTGAAACCACACGACTGCAGCGGACGGCTGAAACACCTAAACGGCGGCGTCATGGCGGTCACATGACCGACTGAAGCAAAGACAGCAGAGATCTTAAAACTCTTGTTTTACGGCTGCGACTCTTCTGAGCGACAGCAGCCGACTGTGACGGAAACAGGATGCTTTGAAAGAGCAGATCTGTCCGAGCTCACGGTCAGTTATCGGTGAAAATGTTCGTACGCTTGCGCGTGATGAACTTCTTCGCTAACTGCGTCCTAAAACGAGCCGCTCTGGTTTCTGATACGAGTCACTGCGCCGCCTTCCTCTGAGGAGAGGCCCGAGGCTGCAGAGAGTCCTTATGTCTCGTCTCTTATCAGGAGACATTTCTGACATTCTCTGTCAAAACCTCGGTTCAGTTCGGAGGCTCGATCGGGACCGCGAGTTCCCCTCGACTGCAGTCTGTCCACGGGGAACCAGGAAGCTCGCTCTGAAGCTTTTCATCTGCTTGGATTTCAGCGGAGGAAACACACACCTGAGATATGCTCTGTGAGAGGAATCCTGGATTTAAACTTCCATTTAAACTTAAGCTAAGCCCTGACCTAACTAAGCTGTCTCAGATGAAGTCTGGTCTGCAGATGTTAAACAGGAAGTTCAACAGTTCAACTCTGTCAGGATCATTTTCTCTTTCAGTTTGCTTCTTTCCCGTCATGAGAAAAATCCATGAGGAATCTGCCTGCTGAAGAGAGACGAGCACATCTGTGGAGGTGATCCTGAACCGCCACAAAGCTTGAAAATCCTGAGGGACATCAGCAGCTCACGCCTGCGCTCATCTCAGTGACACGGTGTCAGCGTCTGGTCCGTCCTGTCTGATCACCTGCTGCCTTGTTTCTGAATCCTTTCTGAAGTAGAAGCTCTCATTTAAAAACGGAAGACGCCGACCTGCATGTTTACAGGTCGAAGTGGACGCTCTCGCTCTGCGCTCTCACCTCGTCAAAGTCGGCGATGATTTCGTTGAGCAGCCTCAGGCACTCCACTCCCTGATTGTTCATCTCAGTCTGGGAGTAGAAGTCGGCGAAGCCCGGGATGGACGCGAACATCACGCCCACGGCGTCGTAGGACTGGGAGTACAGCTCCTGTTGGGGACAGACGTCACACATTCAGCGTTTTCCTGCTGGAACTGCAAAACAACTTCAGCCAATCACGTGACGTTGATCCAGCTGGAGGGCAGGAAGTGAAAACTGCAAAGGACGAGATGAAGGAAAGTTCTTACTGTGAAAGTTTAGATGAAATTATGAGAGAAAGGTTTGAACAGAAAATCAGAGCTGCTCGCAAAGGTCCGGTGACACGGCGCTGAAGACGTGGATCGTCACAAAACCAGACGGGGTGCGTTATTTATCAGCTGTCTTATGTGAGACCGTTAACGCTGATTTAACAAGCGTTCGTCGAGCTGCTTGTCCATATTACTTTTCATCTATCACCACAGATTTAAAACAGTGGCTAATTTCCAGCAGACAGTTAACGAGCCATTTTTTCCTGCGTTTTTCAGTCAGCTTCTTGCATTTTTCACCCTTATTGGTCCTCAATAAAAGCTCCTCCTGGTTTCTCGGTTTGATCGATTTGAGCAGCCGTAAACAACGTAAAACGTCAGCACGTTGAGCGTGTTAGCTCTTCCTGTACAGAAAATCACTTCCTGCCCTCCATCTGCAGTTGACGCCACAACAAAAGAGCGGCGTGACGTCATGTGCAAACGACCTGCTGATGCTGTGTTTGACATAAATCTTTGACGCTGCACCTGAAGTACAAAGAGACGTCCTCTTATCCAGACATGTGAAGGCAGAAACAAACTCTTCTGGGGAGTTTGGAAGTGTAACTTGTACATCAGTAGTTTACAGTGTGCAGAGATCAGGGTTTCAATGTTTGCACATGTTGAGGCTAAAACAAGCTGCTGAATGTCTTTTTAAGCTCTCAGCCTTTTGAAACCAAAACTTCAGATAAATACGACTAAAACTCAAATGTTCTGAAATTCTTTAAAAGGATTTTTTTTGCATCTATCGAGGTTTGAAGGTTCTGCAGCAGCATGTTTGCTCTGCGTGTTGCAGCAGGTGAGGCTGCAGCTGCCCTTCACTGTCTCCACCACCGGGGGGCAATGTTGACACATGAGCGAGCAGCACAGCTGGCTCGTTGACGTGAGGCAGTGCCTCCTCATACTAATGTCACATGGAGTAATTCATCGTGTCATTATGGAAATATCTTATGAATAGGCTGGCAAACATAATGTCCAGCCAGAGTTCAACATCTCATATTAATAATTAAGGAAACGTTGGCTCCTCTCTCTGTATTCTGCTCGAATTTTCAGGGTAATTACACACTTATGTAAATAAGCCACTGACTTTATTGTGACATTACACTCACTTAATGAGCTCAGTCAAATGTCAAAGCCTGAAAGTTCGTGAAAGTCGTACTAATTCAATTTCTCGGTTCTTCACTGCGTCTTCAGGCTGAGCCGGTGTTCTGGGGTTCATGAGGGGTTTCATCCTGCAGCGACGCCTCTTTAAGCTACTTTAGGAGACGTGGATGGATGGATGGATGGATGGATGGATGGATGGATGGATGGATGGATGGATGGATGGATGGACGTTTGCAGACATGTTTATGTTTATATTAGTTCCATTGTGATGACAAACAGGTGACTTGAGGTTTTAAATTTGGGAAAAAGAGATTATTGCCGTCAGAACTGAGGAAGAAAAAGCAAAGTTCTACAGGATGCATTAACGCCTGCAGCAACTTCTGCATCTGAAGGATCTACACCACCAGCAGCTAAAAGTGCTGCTGCAGTGTCCTTGAGCAAGGCCCTGAACCCTGTGAGCTGCTCTGAATAAAAGCTTAATACGTAATAATGAAGCCTGAAAATGAAGCTGCTGACAGGAATGACTCTCATCCTTCTGTCACCTGAGTAATTCCAAAGATCATCAACACCTCCTCAGGGGTGCGGAGCCCGTTAACGAGCCAGCATCTAAATGACGGAACAATAAACAGCCTGATTAATAATGTAACGAGTGATTAGGGCCAGCCTATCCTAATGGATGCATTTTTAATCACGTCTCATGTTTAATTAGGAACAGGCGTGGGAGCAGAACGACACCAGCTCTCCTCTCCTGACATTCATAATTCATCAGCCGCTCGCCTTTTGTCCGGGACGCGACGGAAGATTGGAGGAGTCGATAATGAAGGAGCCGACGAGGACGGACGGGGACAATGCGGCGATTTGACTCCGGCGCGATAACGTCCGCTCTGCCGACCAACACAATCAGCCGTTATCACGAGAAGAATGCAGCAGAACCAAGCGGGAAAGAAAGAAGTTTCCTCGCCACCTTTTTTCCCCAAATCAAACAAGAAAAGCAGCAACATTTTACGTAACTGAGCTCATATCAGACGCTGGTGATGGATATTTCATCCCAAAGTCATCTCATCGTCCTCCTTAATTGCCGGCGGCTCATTACAGAGACGCTGAAGCTATCAGCCGGCCTCTGATTGTGATGCTTTCACACATTTAAACGATCACTTCCTGGAAGGATCGCGGTCGTCACTGCAGCTGTGCGACCTCCACCTGGCTCCTTCAGGTGAACACCGCTTCCTGCGCCGGCAATGAACGTGAAATGTGACGTGCGAAACCGTCCGACACAGACGTCAAACCCGTGGACGCCTGTTCGTCAAGCTCCTGCTCAACTGTCCGTGCTGTTACTGTGACGTGGACACGACGGCTCAGCTCAGGACAGGAGACATCCATTGTCCTCAGATGTGACACTCGCTACTGAGCTCCACACTGCCTCAGGACACAACCTCTGCACGAGCAGCGTGTGGATCCGCGGCACGGCTGTCTATGACCGAGCAGCGCGCACAAGCCTCAGGTCACCACGAGCCATGCCGAGCGTCAGCCGTGGTGGAAGCGTGCTGTCTGGAGCGATGAATGAGAACACGACCTGCCTCCTGCACAAAGCAGCTCCATAAAGAAAGGGGTTCCCAGTTTGGTGTGAGGACTGACCAGCAGAGTCTGGACCTCAGCCTCACCCGACAGGATGAGCTGGAACGCCGACCGTGAGCCACACCTGGTGTCAAACATCAGGGTCAGACCTCAGTGATGCTCTGCAGCCCAGGCGTGACGCTGAGTGTTCACCTGCTTTTAGCTTTGTTCAACATGGTGATGTGAAGTTCATACGCAGCAGCTTGTGTGTTAATGACTTTTAACGAGCTGCGTTCAAAGGAAAAGGGCAGCGGAGATGAGGTGAGCAAAAAGAGGAACTCTGGGAAGTTTGTCTGTGCAGAGTCACAAACGATGTGTCCTCTGCTGACTGACAACGTTAATAACACCAAACCAAACGCATGCAGGCAGAAACACTGGTTCTCTGTCTGCTCAGCTGTTTGAAAGGCCGTTACGGAGCCTTTTCTTATCTTCGCGGGCTGGAACGTCGAGGCTCGGGGAACGCTTTGTTATGAACACAGAGGACTAATTCTGGAGGTGAAAAATGAGGTGGAGCGTGTGAGACGAGGCGCAGCTTTATGAAAACTCTGAGCTGTCCTCACGTGTGGACGTCTGGGTTACTGAAAATAATCATCTGGGTTCATATCAGTGGTTTGCACTCAGGACTCATTTCCATCATCTCCATCAGTGTTAACGACCTTTTGCTCACAGAGCTAAGTGCTGAGCTCTGGGACCGATGATCCATCGCAGTAAACCGTCAGCTGTAAAATAAAGTTATTGCCTCATCAGACACTTTTGTATTCGCTGAGGTTTGAGACTCGGCTCCTAAAAAAAGCGTCGCACTCTCAAACTCCAGTGTCTTACCTCCAAAGGTGCAGATAAACAAAGACTCTGGACAATGAATTTGAGTGAATTTGGCTGTTTTTAGCATTAAAGAATCACTCAAACGTGCCAACGCGCAGACCTCGTTGTCCCGGTCCTTCTCCAGGAAGTGGCGGGCCACGTGGCTGGGCAGGATGTTCCTCAGCATGTTCTCGTTGTGCTCTCGCAGCTCCTTCATCTCGTTGATCTCCTCTTTGGCCTGGACGCGCCACAGGAAGTCCAGCCGGGCCGTGTACTCCAGCTGAGGGCGGAAGAAACGCAAACATGAGTGAGTTCGTAACGTGTCCTCGCCATTACCCATCACCCCCTCTGTCCCTGCTCTCAGGCCAACAGCAGATCATCTTCTGTGGACGCCACAGTCCCTCACATACCGCACGTCCTTTGAATTACTCACAAATTGTGACTCTAATCAGGTTTGTATTCTTTCACGTGTTTCCAGGCGTGCAGGCGTCTGTCAATCATCCCCTGAAGAGGCAGATTAGCTGAAAGTCAGAACTTTAACTCTGATTGATGCTCATAAATATTGGATGTCACTGAGAAATGCTTCAGACTTAAAACCCGAGCTTTCACACAGCTTTAAGATATTTTCCTCTCAAAACAAACCTTCAAGTCATCTGACAAATCTGCTGGAGTTTCTGCATGATTCATGCAGATGCTCGTCCTGACCCCGCCAACGCTGCCTGATGCGGTGACTCGAGATTATTCTTCACAGAAACTAATAACCAGGACGAGTCTGCATTATTTTCCACTTTCTCCAGACGTTTGGTTTCACTTCCCAACACCGTTAATTTCTTGTAAATGTAAGCAAAAACCAGGGGAAACTCTGTCCTTTATATGACTTAAATGATGCACGGGCCGGGCCGCGGATCTATAATGAACGGCTAAATTAAAAAATCTGTTAAAGGTTGGATCAATTATGGAACACAAGAGAGCGCGATCAATCTGAAGTGCAGCAGGACTCTAATGGGCGACACAAATTGCTTTTCTGAAAGCACAATTAATGCAAAGTCATTTGAATACATCAGAGCCAAACAAGAGTGTGTACGTTCAGTTTGTGCTCGTCGGATGGAGGAAAAATCCCTGATATCGAAAATTAATTTTGGGGGGAAGCAGATAAGCCTGTGAGGATTTAAGCGTCTGTCTCTGGCGGAAACAGTTTTGTGATTAATCCTGGTATCAATTAGTCCCTTAATCGTACGAGTGCGTACGAAACTTCAACCTCATTTTCTGTTTTTCTAATTAAGGATGCAAAGCCTGCGGGGCGGCTTTGGTGGCGGGATAACGAGGTGGCGGCCGGAGGAACAAGCAGGCGCTCAGGCGTTAACTAACACCACCTCTGCGGCCGCACGTTTATTCTGAACGCTTCTATCAACCCTCAGAGAAGAGCAGAAGAAGAGCCGCTGTCGACCGCCGCGCTGTGATGAGCTCCACTGCACAGCAGCGCTCAGCAGTCCAGTCTATGTGAGCTTTAATGAATTCATTAAACACAGAGCAGATTTACACAAACATTAAAGCGCTCATATTTGTACAAATGTGAAGGAGCTACGATCGACGCTTCATTTCTGAGGGAAATATTCTTCTTTCATCTGACAGCTGGCTTCCTGCTGACGTCTCAGACATCAGGACACGTTCTCGGAGATGTTTTTGATGTCAGCGTGCGGCTCATCTCAACGAGTGAAGCCAAACGTCGCGTTATTTCACGATGCTGATTCACATCAGCAGTCGGCTCTTTGGGTGGCTTCAGTCAGCGAAGCTTGACGCGGATCATGGGCTCATGGAGGACAATGAAGAGCGACGCCGCTCTGTCGTTTAGCTGCGACGGCCTCCGGCAGAAAAGGTGTCAAACAGGAAGAAGCCCTGATCGTTTCAGAATAATAATTCTGCTGTGACAGGAAGCAGCGCTCGTGAAGAACAACCTCATCTGGCTTCAGTGCTCTTAATGTGAAAGGACTCTGGTTTCCTCTGCTGCTTCCAAAGAACCAAAAACACAGACGAGTGTCAAAAGCTGCTTCCTTATCTCGTATCACTTCCTGTTAAATGCACATGAGCACAGCTGAGGACCTACCTGTCCATCTGTTCTTTCTTTAATCGAGGGTGTTTCTCACTTTATTTATCGTGCGCCTGCAGCTTCAGCATCGTGTGACTGTTTCCTGGGTTACTGTGGACACATCACACATTCAGCGAGGCCTCAGTGAGACTCTTGTCATCAAAGAGAGAAGAATGAAAGAGTGGACGGGTCTCCTCCGTCTCTTCTTCTCGGCACTATACAATCACTGAAATGTCTCTGCTGAGAGAAGCACTGACTAATGTTTTTAACCCTCCGTGTGTCTCCTCAACAACAGGCGACGCTGCCGCGACGTTGCGGCTGCAGAGGACTGAAGGCCTTCTTCACGGCCATCGCGACACGTTTCTGTTGGATCTTTGAGGTCTGAGACTGATGTCTGAGTCTCTCACAGCAAGTGGTCGTCAATGGTTGAAATAAAGGTTGATTTTGATCAAAACCAAACGAAGTCTTATTTCTGCACGTGCTTCTCTTCAGGCCTTTGTGACATTTTCAGTTCAGAAATGTAAAATTTGGGAGATCCGGCTGTGAACTGCGTGCAGTCTCCACCAGCTCTCTCCTCCCCGGGCTGACGGGCCTGCCGAACGTAGCTTTTCCTGGCTGGACTCAGGAGTCAGATCAACCTGTGGCCGAGCTTTCAGACATGCTCACAGTTCTCTGAGGCTTTTTTAGGAGCGAAGCAAAGAAAGCAGAAAAAACGGAAATCAATTCACTCTGGCAGCGACGGCGTAAACAAACCACCACATCTGTCAAACTGAAGATTGACTGAAGGCACGATGGGCAACATGACTGCATGTCGGGAAGAAGGATTTAGCTTCCAGCGCTCTGCTAGAAGATCACCCTCCTCTGCTCTCATGAGCTTCTCAGCAGAAGCATAAACTCCAGCTTCACATCCTTCACGCATGTCCTCAGAGACCTTTAGCTCCAGCCTCCTGGGAGTCACATGGAAGCGTTTTCATGTTTGCTGCTGGACAGCTGCACGCTTCCTCAGAAAGGTCAGCTCAGCATCATGGCTTCTTCTAAAGTATCGAGCTGGAGTCTGGTCTACAGCTGTTGTCTCAGCGTTCGCTCATTAAAGCTCATTAACATGGCTGACCCATTCTCTCCTCCAAAGACAATCCTGCATGTTCTGCTCACGCTGTGCTTGAATCTGGCACATCGGGAAAGCTGGCTGGCACTCTGCACCCTGGACCTGCCGGTCTCTTTGGGGCGCTCTCTTCTCTCGGCCTGGTGGATCTCACAGCTTTCAGAGCTGCTGCACGCTTCACGCTGCGCTGTCTTTGTCTCTGCCTCGCCAAACAAGTGGCTGAACCGACCCTGGGAAAATCAATATGCCGCTGGATGACTTCAAATGCGGCTGCTTTCTGCTTCTATGGGGCTACAAAGGGCCTTCAATTACGGCCGTCTGTCCCCCGTCTGACCGACGCCGGCCGCTGAACGGCATGATCAAAGGTTGCCACAGAGAGAGCATGAAAGGCGCGGCGACGGCGGCTTCCTTCAGGCTGCAGACAGACTGCATCTTTAGAAAATTGGCTTATAATGCATCAGAAGTGTGAACAAAGTGGCTTGTTTTCTTCCTGTCAAGCAGGTCAGATATTACCGGATGGTTTTCTGGTATTTCGGATGATTTCTGTTTGACACTTGGCCCCTTAAAGCTCCGTCTACTGGACCCTCATCACAGCCTGCATATGTTTACGACTCACAGAGCGTTTTTCTTCTTTTACTTTATTCATCTCACAGCCTGTCAGATTTATGGCACAACAGCCTGGACAGATTCACCCCGAACTCCACGGTCCAGCTTTTCAGTCTGCTTCTGAGGTCTCTGCCTCCCAGCACAAAGGAGGAGGATGGGATTCAGTCTGTAGTTCTCACATATACAAAAATGCTCGGGGCCACAGAGTCTGTGACTCCTCGGCGGCGCTTGAAGGTGGAATCTCCAAATGGCTGCAGCGTTACAGACGTCAGCTCGCTTCACGGCCGCATTCATCGCCGTCTTCTTTTTTCCTTTCAGTCCGGTGAGTCTGCAGTTCTTCATCACTCGCTGCGACGATGTTTTCTGAGTTTTGTGAATCAGTGTTTACACCATCAGCAGTCGGTGTTGACTTCCGAAGCAGCTGGTGCGACACGTTTCATCAGACTGCTGCCTGAACTGAAACTAGTCTGGACTCAAACCGCTTCTCTTATGATGCTCTCGTTAATGTAACTCACGTTGGTGTAATCAGACTTTCTGGTCTGTTGAATGTTTCTCAGCTCTACCCAGAATGCACGCTGCTCTCCATCAGCGTCACACGGTTCTTGTCTCGTTCGAGCATCACCAGGATTGACAGAACAGTGTCACTGAAAGGAAAGGTGCATCAGGAGTCCATCAGACAAGTGACGGTGAAGTTCAGCTCTGCATGATCAGCCTAATCTTAGACATGACGTTTGGTCCCAACATTTCCTTTTCCAGCTCAAACTCTGCGGGATCTGCACTGCTCAGAGGAGAATCACGTGTCCTTGTGAAGACAATGACCTCTGTATTTCAACAAGTAACACCAGGACAAAAGGTTCTCTGCTCACACCTCCATGTTTAAGGTCTGGTTGTGTTCAGGGATCATTTTCTGGATGGCGTTTGAGATTAAACACATTTCAGTGATGATGAAAGAGCTGGAGCTGGCGTCGTCTTACCTGCTGGCCGTGATAAAACACAGCGAGGAGGAACATGGCCATCAGGAGCAGAGACGTCTCTTTGGTCCCCAGGAAGTTTCTGTGGGACAGAAAATAAGAGGACGTTGCTCTTCTGTCGTTTCACGGACGCAAAGGACATATGAAAAATGATCTAACTTTACACGTTAACCAGTGTTCTCCTCTACTATACCCGTTTTCTGTGACACGCCAGGCGAAAAAAGAGAAGACAACATGAGGATTTGGGACGAGCGAAGCCAAAGGATGAACGTTTCAGACGTTTGAGGTTTGAGGTTACACTTCAGGTACAAGACAAACCGGCTGTGATCTGATGCCAAACCAAACGTCTGCGCGTGTTGGAGGTTTTCTTAAAACTAGAGCACATTGTTATCATCACAGTAATACTCCTTTAATTCCAATTAATTCCAGCACAAATCAGTAAAATATTACACTACATGGCTCAAATCTGGAATTTTTTGAGTGGAGATCACACAAAGTCGCTCTTCCTCTCCCTCTGAGGTCTTCTCATCTTGAAAGAATCTGACTGCCATCAGCTCTCCACGGAGCATTTATGGAAAGCTCCGCTTCAAGAGCACATGGTTCTTTTTTTTATTCTTCACAGCTCAGGACGCCGTCGTGCCTCGACGCCGTAAAGGTCACTGTGCTGTCACTGACAACGCCTGCAAGATGAGTTTTCTCACATTTGCAACATGTACGTCCAGAAATAAGGTCAACGTGGCTCCCTGATGTGTTTTTGAAGAGGAGGACGCAGACGGAGACGCTCGTGTGCATTAAGGAGTTCGCGTCTCCATTCCTCCCACATGAACGCTGACATATATGCAGCAAATGCTATGAAATCAGGTAGAGAGTGTTCAGTTTCAGTCTGTTCCTCCTCGAGTTTCTGTGCATGCAGGGAGTTTCACGAGGAGTCTGAGAAAAGACTGGAGCTGAAGCTCACAACAACATCTGAGAGCACGAAAACACACACTTATTGTCTGCAGAATCCCACCGTGCATACGTCGGCGTGACCGGACGCCGCGCTCGTGTGCGATTCTGAAACACTCACTCCGTGTTGTGGTGGACGGTGTCGTAGCGAACAAACAGCGAGGTGTAGAAAGCTTCGGTCAGCAGCGAGTAGATGGCGATCATCACCAGCAGCACCGCCAGCTTCAACACCGAGTTCAGCCGCAGGAACACGGCGCACGTCACCATCGCCAGGACCCCCGTGAACACGAAGTACTGGGAAGACACAGGAAGAAGACAGTCCATTCAGGAGACATGACAGCCTACATTTCCCATGATGCAACTCAACAGCTTCTTTACATTAGACTCTTCATAAACACCCACATCTTTTTAGGTCGTCACAGGATTTCAGTGATGCCTCTGATGACATCACTATGACATCACATCAGATGCTCTCTCATTGGCTGATTGGTACGAACACGACTAGTGAACTGACTGTCAGGTGTAAAGTTGGTTGGAGAGCAACCTGAGAATGAACACAAGCTTTCCTTTGCACTGAACGCCTCTGATGGAGCACAGTTTTAGTCTGATTCGTACACACAGGAGGAAATAAGGCTGCGACGTTCACATGCAACGATTCTTGGCTAAAGCTCGCAGCGATAAAATATTGCTCCCTTCTTCCATCAATTAGCTGCATATTGTGCGTGCAAAATAACAAAATGGATGTTTCCTCCGCGACGTTCTGATGGCTCCATCAGTCGCCGTTGTCTGAAGCGAGACCTCCCTCTGGGTGCGAGCAGATGTCGAGGATGTTTAATTCATCATTTTGCCGCTGTCGCAGAAGTGAAAACACACAACAGATGGACCTGACTGCAAAATTCAGACAACTCATTTAGCCGGTACCTCTGGGTAGAAGCAGATGTCTGGGATGGAGGCCGACTCGTTGTACGTCTGGTTCCTGAAGGTGCTGGACTTGTCGAAGTCGCACCACAGCTGTGAGAGACCAACAGGGGGATTACTGGTGTTTTACAGTCTTAAACCAACGCAGGGTCAGTGCAGAAATACCCAGAATTCCTCCTCGTACATTTGTCATCAAGCCTCAAGTCTTTCGAGATGTTTGTGTCACAGATTCACAGCGAGTCAACAGGATTAGACTCAGCTCCGGGCAGGAAGCTGAATCACCGAGAATCAATTAATGAACATTTTCACATTAATTAGCAGCTGATCTGTTTCTGTCAGCGTGTGAGAGGAGCTCTCTGAGCACATCAGCACCGACATGGAAGTAAGCTCAAAGCTGGAGAGACGAAAAAACAGAGTATGTCCAATTAAAAAAAGCCTAAAAACGAGAGACTTCAGCCACATTTGTTGTTGTGTGATAACTGAGAGGGGAAACACGATCAGCAGAGAGAGAGAGCCACGTCTGGTCTGATGGCTTTTTGCTGATTTGTTTCTATTTTCTGTGTTTATCACTTTCATCTTTAAAGCACTTCAGAGCTTTTTTAGCAACAGTAAAATGTATTTGCAGGAGCTTTTCAGTCTGCAGCGGCTAAAGCCTGATTAACGTTTTCTGTCCTGTTCGGTCGGAGCACTTAGAGAAACACTGCTGTCTCTGTCAAATATTGAACAGTTTGAATCCATTAACACTAATCTCTACAAACAGGCACCTGCATATGTATGCAGCGTCTGTGCGCAGGGAGCGAGGTTTGTTTGTTTGAGGAGCACCGACCAATCGTGTTTGAGCGAGCTTTGCTGCGAGCAGGTAAACAGTCGGTGTGGAGAGGCGGAACGTTCAGAGCCCATCGCCATCTGACAGCGATTCAGCTTTATGTTAGCTTTACTTAAAAGTCATGTGTAGAGACCTGTTTACAGAGATTAGCCGAAACGTCACCAGGAAGTGTTGCTAACTGGACTGTAAACGATGGCCGGCGCACAGAAGAGGAGTCTGGGTCCGGATGTCTGGACGCTCCAAAAACACTGGCTGCTCAGACGTCAGCAGGTTGTATTTCCACAAACCAACCTCTCCACATCAGCGTGCAGGGTCTGTCTCTTTCTCTGGATTACGCCCTTGAGTCGAGGCCTTGGTGCTGCATAATAAGCTCTGCTTGATGCAGGAGAGACCTTCCAACACCGAAAGCTAATTATGAGCTTGTTTCTTGTGAGTCGGGGTCTTTGAGACGCCGCCCTGCTGGAGAACAGCTCTGGTTTGTCCAGTAAACTGAGGTCGATTAGGTCACACTTTCAGGTTTTTGCATTAATGCATCTCAAAGTTATGGAGGAGGATGTAATTCACTGCTGCCACAACACTGACAAACAATCCTCATTGTCCCGAAACTCGATTCAGTCCATTAAAGGACTTTTTGACGTCACTGTTCAGCCTCCATTAAAAACACACCAGCGAGCCTCGCTGTTGCTCTGGCTGATGTTCCTTCATCACCGTGAACACACACACTGTGGTTTCTTCTGACTCAGTCACACACACGCACACACACACACACACACACACACACACACACACACACACACACACACACACACACACACACACACACACACACACCATCCCGCTGCCTCAAACACTGACTGCAGCACCGAATGTGGATTAATCCGCCGTTTAAAATAGTCCCCAACAAATGCTCTGCTTCCTGCTGTTTGAGTAACCTTTGATGAAAACTACCCTGTCCAGCTGTCCTATGAAACTATTTGTGACCTGTCTCTAAACATTTACGTCCTCAGTGGGACAGAATGGCACAGACGGGGATCATTAACTTATTAACTTCCCGATGTCGCCGAGACGTGAAGCTCTTGTTGTCTCAGAAGGACATTTCTCGTGTGCAAAGAAAATCTCCATCTCTGCTGTGCTGAGTTTGTATTTGTGTCTGTCCTCAAACAACTCAATCCAAAGACAATCTGGAAGTGGACACTGAACTCACTATATTGATCATGGCTGCCAGGAAGTTGATGAGGATCGAGACGAAGACGATGACGTTTCGCGCTGCGTACGTCTCGTTGATCCAGCAGCAGGCTTTGCGGAGGACCAGAGGCAGACACTTGTAGTCTTCTGCCGTCGTAACTAGGACCAGACAGGAATGGAGGACGATGAGGACGGAGAACTGGATCACCATGGTGACCATCCTGCAGAGACATAACAAATGGAGTAATAATAATGATAACGATAACGATGCCATCAGCTGAGGCCTTAGGATCCAACATTCACTGAGTAAATAACAAACATGAGCTTAAAAACCAAAACATCTTTCAGCTATCAGTCCACCGCGCTGACAGTCTGTCCTCTTTTACCTGGCGGAGGGAAGCAGGCTTTGGATGGTGGTGATGAAGATGAGCACGATGAAGGCGCACACCAGGTTGGACTTGAACACCTCGTCCCTCATCTGGGAGTACTGCACCGCGAGAGGGAGAAGAAGAAGAGGAGAGAGAGAGAGAGAGAGGAAGAGGAGGTGAGGGGGAGACGGAGAAACAAGTTTTCAGACTGACGGAGGAGCCTGGACACACCTCAAACACGCCAACGCACCGACACAGACGCATGCAAGCGTTAGAGAGAGACAGGAGCCGGCGGGTTAGCTGTGGGGTCCTGGGGAAGGTGCGGGGCTGACAAGCGCAATGCTAATGTTAGCTGTTAGCTGAGTCAGAGACACAAGCAGAGAGCTAAAAAATAAAAAAATAAGCTAACTGCAGAGCTAACTGAGGCGGGACTGGGAGTTTGGAAGCATAACTGAAATTAAAGTCTTAAAGTGTTAAAATGTCCTCCAGCGCTAACAACTTAACCGCAGCTAAAAGTCAGAAGAGCAACAACTGCTAATTTTTAAAGTTTCTGTTACTGATTTTACCTGATTAACAGAGCTGGAAAACTGCTCATCAGGGGCCACGCTCATCAGCTAAATAAAAGAAAACGTGAGCTAGCCGGGGCTAGCCTACAACGCTGATTCTCATCAGTGTGCCAGGCCAGATGTTAAAGAAACTGTTCAGCACTTTGGAAAATGCTCATTTGCTTCAGAAGAATCAGATGAGATGGTTGATATCTATAACATGTCCGTGCAGTGCATACGGAGCTGGGAACTGGAAGCAATTAGCTTAGCTTAGCATACGACACCTCGTGGACTTTGTTTGTTCAAGAAGTATTTACAGGATGTAGCTCCCCGTAGTTTTCACCTAACTGAAAAAAGGTTGAACTCATTTTCCAAAACGCTGAAGCTTTTCGATGCTCGCAGAATAAAATAACTTAGAAAGCAGATTTCATTAGCTGAGCTGCCGCTGGTTACATTGAGATAAAAGGGGGAAGGTGTTTGAGAACGTGGGCGTTAGCATTTCCTGAAACAAGCCCCGGCTGGTCGGAGTCACCATCCGGACCGGCAGCCTGACTCATCCCAGTCTCAAACTTTCCACCCCGTGACCCCCGCTGCCCCGTCCTCGCTCTGTCTCTTTCTCAAAGGGTGCTGGGAAATTAGCAAGAGGATGCTTCACGTTTCGTCACAACTTTGGCAAAAAAAATGAGGGAGGCCAACAGCAAATCACTGCACATTTACTGAAGAGGTTCAGAGGTCAACCAAAAAGTAAGGCTCTTGGAAAAGTTTTGAAGATGGCGGCAGGATTCAAAGGGACAATATGAAGGTCAACTCAAAGGTTAGATGTGAGCGTTTCAATGGAACAAAAAATGGAAAGAAAGGGGACAAAAAGCTGCAGGAGTGCATTGCATTTACCAAAGAAAAAGAACATTCAGGTACATTTTCTAGTAATTATGACTTCCATGTCTCATGACTTCACATCTCACTGTCAGTCACAATGCTGCTGTACTTTACTTATTTACCTGTAACTGACAAGCATCACACCAAAGAGGAAATAAAGCGAACTGACCCCTTAAAAATCTAGTTTTCCACTTTTCTTCCCACTAAGTGGCTTTATGACAAACTCATGCATGACAGTGTTTAACAGCTCATTAAAGCTCTCCATCTGCAAACCCTTGGAGACACACTTCCTCCAGTTCAGGAGGTGTTTGCTGCTCTTTTGTCACAGTTTTACAGAACATATTCAGCTGGTTGTACAAAAGTGAGATGTAAAGTCATAATTATGGGATGTGCGAGCTGTGAATTTGAGGGCGACTCCTGTTTTTCTTTGGTGAATGCAATGCGCTCCTGTAAAAAGAAAAAAATAAAAGTTGAGCAGGTCAACTTTTCCCACAAGACTGTAAAGGGGTAACGGGACCACGGCATGGACTTTGGCTCATGAGTAAACTGAAGGAGTTCTGCAGTCTGTCAAACAATTCAGCATCGTCGGACATCAGCGCCTTCAGCCGCCGGCTAGTCGACGCTCGTCGAGGCGAAAATCGAAGCGGATTTTCTAAATTTCAGAATCAGACATGAGTCATGTTAGGATGGCTTAAGGTTTGGGCACAATGTTGGCAGTAAGTCCATTAACAACATTAATGCTGTTGAAAAGAGTGAAGATCTACTGCAGAGATCAGGCTGACTGAGTTTATTCATGCACATCAGTGGAGTCTGAAGTGAGCCGGCTCATGATTAACCTTTCCATTAAAAATGAAAACAAACTGAAGTACTGTATGTGTACTAATACTGTATTTAGTATTTCTGTCAATGTCTTTGGCTTTGAGAGCTGTAGTTTGAGTATCTTCAGAGCTGGGCGGATGGAAACTTCATGATATTTCAGGTGTAAACTAAGAAAAACACAAATCTACAGGAAACTGATGAAGCACCTGTTAGTTTGAATGATGTGTTATAAATAAACGAGAATACCGTCTGCAGATTAATCACTCAGTTCATTTTGTCTTGAGCTCATAATCAAATTTCACATTTTCAAAATCGATTAAAGAAACACTTAAATTCAACCTTTAAATTAAAAAGGAGAGTGCAAAGTTAATGTAAAAACCTTTGAAAATAAAATCAATTACAATTAAATTACATTTAATCATAGTTTCTGGTTTAAAGCACAAAACATTAACAGGAGTAGAAACTGGCACGTTCACTGACCCTTCTTTTTTATCTAAATGCAGATTCAATTAATAAAAGTTGTTACTGGCTGCGAGTCCATAATTATTCTGGCGGCACACTTCAGACTGCGTACACTGGAAGCCCAAATGGAGGGAAGAGCTGACCCTGGATCAGCTGATTTTTATCATTGTCCCATAAATCCACATCGTCCCTCAGTAACGCCGTTGAGGTCCGTCTTGTGTTACAGTGACTCATGTGAACACCACAGCAGCATCTCTGTGCCTTTAGCTTACTCATGATGGGGGGAAAAATCTCTGTTTCTTGTTTTGTTTCTGAAAATCTTCATCTAAGAATAGATGTGAGGAGGGAGAGAGAAAGAAAAAAACAGTCATCTGTCTAAAACCCCAGCTACCTTCTCTTCCAGGCTGGAGTCTTTAAACATCAGTGAGAAAGGCTTGATATGCTCTCTTCTCAACTTATCGCCACTCCGTAAGTCGATGGCGCTCTCTATTCGCTTGTTAATTTCCTCAGGACCAGAGTGGACATGCAAAGCTTGTGCGAGATGGTTTGGAAGCAGATTTATCGAATTTCTCGTTAGGGCAGCCAGAGTCTAGGGGGAAAGCACATGCACACAGAATGAACCTGCTTGTCCCCCTTTGGTTTCATTCAAGTTACAAATGAAAGAGAAGAACAGACACACGGTTACGTTCGTTACATTCACAAAGAAAAAGAAAGTTAGGGGAGAGGAAGAAGAGGGGAGACCAAAATGCAACGCTCGCAGTCAGACAGCTCAGGGAAGTCATGCATCTCTCATTCGCTTCGGCACGTTCTCTTTGCACGGACGTTAGTGGTGACGACGCCTGTGATTATGCACACGCCATGACGAGGCGGGGGGGGTGAAGAGTAAGAGTCTGACGCATGAAATGCAGGACGACAGACACAGAGTCCAGCTGCACAATGTGAGGACAAAGACAGCAAACACACCGAATGAAGTTCAGGTTGAGAAGACACATTTTCACAGACATTCCCCCAAAAACTCCGTCACACAGTGAGACACAGGCCGGCGCTGCAGATGATGGCTGAATGACACCAGGCTGTTCAGGGTGTCCTCAGGGTTTCATTCACCACTTCATCACTTCCTGTCCCGCTTCCTTCTGACTAGTGATGCTTTCGTCAACGAAAATTATGACTAAATATCATCGTCAACGAACCTTCATCACGTGACGAAAACGAGACGAGACGCAGCGTGAATGCTGGTCATGTGACGATAACTATGATTAAATATATAACGCGATATTGTTGACCAATAAAAAGGAGACTAAATGTGGTTTACAAAATAAAAGCTCTGCTAAAACGTCTCTTCATTTTCGTTGACTAAAACGAGACGAAATGTTCTAACATTATTTGTTCTCGTTTAGTGGCGTTGTTCTTATTATTTTGCAGTATTTCTGTTTCCTGTGTCTCTTCAGGGCTGCATCAGGTCGCACTGCGCAGTCGCAGCGACGTCACTTCCTCAATCCTCACTCGCGGCGTTCTTTAGAAGATGCAGCTGCGGTCGGTTAGCGTTAGCGACAGACGGCTGACACAGAGGACGGACCGATGGCCGGCCAGCCGGCTCTGCTTGGTCAAATAAATATGTTGTGAATTCAGCGTCTTTGAGTCTGAATGGACGTATTCTGAGTCTATAAGGTGACAATAATAGAATAATAAGACAACCTCGTTTGGACTGTGAAATGGTCTGTACTACGAGGTACTTATACTGTACTGACTGGGTTAAATAGAACTGCATCACTAAAAAGAGACTGAAATACAGTTTTCATGGACTCAAACTAGACTGAAACATTCATTCATTCATTCATCTTCTATACCCCGATTATCCCTTTCGGGGTTGGGGGGGGGCTGGAGCCTATCCCAGCTGTCAACGGGCAAGAGGCAGGGTACACCCTGAGCCGGTCGCCAGCCGACTGCAGGGCAACACACACACAAACATTCACACCTAGGGACAATTTAGAGTCACCAATTAACCTAGTGAGCATGTTTTTGGTCTGTGGGAGGAAGCCGGAGTGCCCGGAGAGAACCCACGCAAGCACGGGAAGAACATGCAAACTTCGCACAGAAAGGCCCACGCCTGACCCGGGGATCGAACCGGTGACCTTCTTGCTGTGAGGCACGCGCACTACCTGCTGCGCCACCGTGCCGCCCTAGACTGAAACATTCAGGGATAACTCTGACTAAAATGAGGCTAAAGTGCTCAGACTTTTAGTCGACTGAAACTCGACTAAAAAGAGTAAGAACTTAACTAAAACTAATAAAAACTACATGACAGCTCGACACAAAGACTAGACTCAGACTAAAATTAAAACCACTACTGTCTGACCTTCCACAGCTCTGTCTACCCTCACTGATGGTTTTGCTGTTGTAGTTCATCGACTACAAATCAAGCTTCAGTTATCATTGGTGACACACATAAATGCTGAAACTGGTGGGAAAATAATAAATCATTTATTTATTCTTTATTCTAATTGGCTTATAAAATACCACCATGTACAGAACCTCTGCGGGGATTCACGGCACAAACTGCAGACAGATAACTAACTGCTAACAGTCTGCTCAGCTGCACATTATGTCTCTTATAAAGGACGCTCCATCACGTTGGACTGACAATGGACATTCATGCAGGAAGAAATGACCAAAGACAGCTTTCACAGCTTTCACAGAGGGTTTTTTTTTCTTTCTCTTTGACGTCTTAATTATGTGAGCAGGAGAAATGAAGAGAGTCCATGAAAAGAGGGTTTTTAACACGGCCTCTACCTGCAGCTTCATCGTGTGATGAAGGTGGAACTCGGGACAAAAATCGGTCGTTTGTCTCTAAAAGGTTTGATGTGGTTCAGGCACGAAAACTACTCGTTT
The DNA here is from genome assembly GCA_037975065.1 of Chaetodon trifasciatus. Taxonomy (NCBI): domain Eukaryota; kingdom Metazoa; phylum Chordata; class Actinopteri; order Chaetodontiformes; family Chaetodontidae; genus Chaetodon; species Chaetodon trifasciatus. The sequence continues at coordinate 666,549 of JBBMOE010000094.1, read as the reverse complement.
AGGAAAACGATGTCCAGGTGGAGGAGCACAATGAAAAAATGAACCAGCGGAAGCAGAAACCACATGAACCGACGTCTCCAGCGCCAACCTCAGGCGCCTCGTCTGTCCCACCGTCCACTGCTCCCGTCTCCGTAAGACGCTTTGACTTCAGCACCAGAAACAGAAACGCAATATTCTCAAAAAAAAGACCACAAACACCTTTTCAAGTCTGACTCTATGCAGAACTGTTCGTGACCAGTGAGCTGAGACACACTTAAAAGAAGCCTTTATGGAGTCCAGGTGAGCTCCTGTCCGTCCCCGTGGAGACGTCACGTTCGTTCAAGTGAAGCGCTCGAGGTAAAAGGGATGAAGGTCATACGTGAGCAGTCATTTTCTCAGAGCCACTGACATTAGCCCTCCGGGATTAACGGTGAGCTAAAGCAGCAACTTTGGACAAATGACCCTCCGGAGTGTCTGAGCCCCACCGAGCCGGCAGCCATTAAAGTGGTTATGAGAGAAAAGTGCGATGTCTCTCCTCAACTCCGGCCAATCACATGCCTCGCCTCGTCTCACTTAATCCAACACGTTCACAAATGGGATCCATCATACCGCCATCATTAAAGGACATTTTCAGACCCTGAAAGACCTGATGTTCTTGAACACATCTTGTTCACTGCTTTTTTTTTTTTCACCTGTCAGGTCCATTCTGACTATCACTGACCTTCATCGCAGCAGATTTAAGTGTCCTCAACGCTTCCTGGACGTCACAAATGACTGCAATTTGGAGCTTTATCGCTGGACGCCTCACAGATCACATGGAGCTGCAGCATTTACCAACGTCAGGGAAAGATCACAACTATGAAGCGACGCCGAAAACGTTCAGATGCATTTATGAGACGAGGACTTTGACGAAGACGTGTGAATTTTAATGCAGCAGATAACAGTTGATGGGACGTCAGCGGAATAAAGCACAGAATCAGGAAAAGTCCTGCCTGAGTCCTGAATACGCAGGACTTCACTGCGTAGTGTCTCTGCCAGAGGAGAGTATTAACTGAGTGTAAATTGGTCATTTTTGTTCTGAGCACACAGCGACGATGAGGGAGATAGAGCTGAACTGAAGCTGAACTCGGACTCAACAAAACCTCTGTTGCATATGAATGAAGACGTGTGGCCTGCGTGTCAAGTCATTAACATATCTGGATCAGCCAGGAGCCTCATCACGATGACGACAAGTGGACGGCACTTTGTGGAATCAGACGAGCGAGCGCTGGGTTCCAGGGCCAATTCACGGCGATGACTCGATTAGCGCTTTATTCCATCTCGCACACGGTGTCGTTATGAGCGGATGGAACATGAGACATGCAGCTGCTTGATTAGAGATCCGCACCTGAACGAGGCTTTTCAGTCCAGCTCAGGTTTGTGCACATTTTAACGTCCACGCAAACAAGCAAGGACGCAGCAGGTCGGCTAGCATGAGCTAGCTGTTTATGCAGCACGTGAAGAGTAAAAGGAGACTTTTAAGGGTCAGCAGGAGTGATGTGGAGGTTCAGCTCTGGAGGATTCAGGACTTTTTTTTTTTAGGTTTCACATGAAGACAGATCTGAGACAGCTGTGGTTTATTAAGAGCTTTGACGTAAAGACGCTGGCCTTCAGGCTTTGGACTTCAATTCAGGCCAATGTGAAAATGGATCTGGACAGACATGAGTGACACTAAATCGGGCTGATTGGACTGGGCCACGATGCACAGGGACAGGTAACGAATCCACTCAGGTGAGCTCAGGCTGTGATGACTGCGGCTGCATGGAGAATATGCTTATTCATTCTTTGGTGATAGTTAAATGAGCAGATCGACGCCGTCCTCGCATCTGTTATATATATTATATATATATTCACTGAATATGAAGCTGGAGGCCGGAGAAGCTAGCTTAGCTTAGCATAAACACTGACATCAGGGGGAAACTGCTAGCCTGTTGCTGTCCAACAGGTTGAGCCATAATGAAACAGACTCAGTCGGGATCAGGAAAATATCTCACGCGCCTGCAGTACATCCTCTGCGTTCAGCCTGACGCATCTGAGAAAACTCCAGCATGAAAACAAAAGCTCGGCTGAGGAACATGGTTTTGTAGCAGACCCTGTTTTGGGACCAGCAGGGTACGACATGCAGGCGCCACTCTATACGGAAAGGTGAATCTAATACTTCACAGAGCACTTCATAAGGTCAGTCAGATCCCTGTCCTCGGCCGTCTACTCATGACACAAGTACTCAGAGGGGACGGCTGCTATGAGCCGTGCTGCCATGATTGTTTTTGGCGTCCCCGTCCCCGAGGAAGCTAAAGGGCACGTGCTTCCATCTCGACATTTCCCTTCTTCAGACCGGCCGATGTGATGTTGCCCAGAGCAGCGATTGGCCGTATGGGGGAAGCAATATGGGGCGACGTGTTACGATACATATAAATAACAGGACACGTTCGTCCCTTGGAAATGCCAACATATGATGCCAGGAAAAGGGCAAGTGGAGGAGGGGGGGGGCGATGGGGAGATGGGACAGTGTGAACATATGCAGTCATATCAGAAGATGTCCATGTGCTGCAGCTCTCACATGTCTGGGAGTGTGACAGAACAGCCCTCCTGTAGAGCCACACAGTTACAGTCTCTGTTTGGAGACGGTGCTCTTCGACGACTGCGAGCAGTTCGTCATGTCAACCACAAACAGGCTGCAGGCAGAAGAGGGATCTGGGCCGACACTGGAGCACAAAGAGAGAGGACTCCTGGACAGACTGCCGTGAAAGCTGGCACACACGTGACTTTTCAGGTGGCACCAACAGGTCGTCATTCCGCCGTCCAGCACGCTGACGACGGGATATTTCTGAAACTAAAGGCCTCGCTGTTAAAAATCAGCGTGCTAACGTCTCTTATTTTGTCACTGCAGCGTGCACAGCTCAGCGGACTCTAGTCCTCTCTTCACTTCCTCTTCAGCTGTGTCCCAAACATTAGCCCACCAGAATGTTACCTCCATCAGGTGCTCACACGCTGACTGTAGCAGCCATGTTGACATGCTAATGTGCATGATGGTCATAGTAGCATTCAGTGCAACGCAAACGGCTCTGCACAGAGATTCACCCTTTTGATTTAAGCTCTGCACCACCTGCAGGCCAAACTTTACCTTTTTCCAGTCGTCTCTATTCTTTATCAATCTAACAGTTGTTTTCTGGTGTTTAATCAGCTTTACAAACACGTGGGGAGCAGCATGGCTCTGGTCTTACAGACTTGGTGGACGTGCAGCAATCCCCACAAGCAGTTTGCAATGTGAAGCACGGATTCTCTGTTCTGTACAAGCTGAGACTTATGTTAAAGCAACAGTCGAAAGACCGGCTTGTGTTTGACAAACAAACACTCTACAACTATAAGAAAGATTCACCTTAAAACCTGTGAATCTATGACATGAACAGGGACAAAGAAAATGACGTGAAATCCTTTTTCAGCTGGCTCTTATCAGCAGAAATGCAGCACAAAAGAAAGCAGAACAAATAATTTGGAAAACCAAACTCGTGCTGTCGTTTTCAGTGTGAGCAGAGTGGGAATACGACATGAAGACGGCTGCTGTAACACAGCACGTCTGAGCCACGGCGAGCAGTGATTAAACAGCTGTGCAGCAGCTGGATGTCATTTGAGGACTGAAGCTGAAGCTGAGACTTTGTCATTATTTACCTTAACAGCATTGTCAGACAGTGCCGTCGCCTGCGTTGCGAGCAGCTTCAGGCTGAACCGTGGAGGCCTCAGACCACCGAGCCACCTTAAGTCATTTTCAACATTCAAACAGCAGCAGCGACAGAGCGACAGCTAGAGACAAACGTGAAAATGAAGCCATTTCTTCTTGGCCCTGATTTCACAGCGCAGAGCCACTGAGTAACTGGGGCTTCTGAGGAAATACACAACCTCCTTTGAGGCGAAAGCGCTGTGACAGTGCTGTGCATCATGGGAGCCAGCAGGCACACAGCGAAGCATGAAAGAGGTAAAGACAGAGCCACTCGGCCGGTGCAGAGAGCCCGCACAGAGCTGGGAGTCTGATTTCAGGGCTGGAGCTCGCCGTCCACCACTCAAAGCCTCTCCCCCTGATAAATGTTCAGGGTTTGATGAGGCCATCAGTCCTGATACAGCAGCGAAGGACAGGACACGGTAAAAAAACAGGATGACTGACGGGTGACCATCAGCCACGGACGCCAAGCGCTGTTTTTACAGCAGCTATCGGCACAGAGCTGTTACCTGGAGCTGCAGGTGAAGGAGAGGAGTCACCTGTCATCGCTCTTCATCACGTGTCTTCAGCTGTTTGCACTGAATGAAGTTCCCATTGTCAGCATGTGACTGAGTCCACCTCCTCACTCAATCACCAGCTTCAGTTTTACCATGAAACAAGACATTAATGCTGACCATTGTTAGTTTTCTTCTGTGAGTTTAAACATGCAGAAAATGAAACCACTGAATCAGCTCTTCACCAAACGCAGCCGAGCTCACTGATCCCTGTGATTTGTTGTTTTTACAGCTTCATTTTGTAAACATACAGAGGAAGAATGAGCTGATCAGTGAGCTTTGGAGGTGTTGGTTGGTTGTTGGACAGAGCCCGGCTAGCTGTTTCCCTCTGTTCCAAGTCTTTGTGCTAAGCTAAGCTAGCCGGCTGCAGACATGAGCGTAAAAGCGACATAAACATTCATTCATTCATTCATCTTCTATACCCCTTATATCCCTTTCGGGGTTGGGGGGGGCTGGAGCCTATCCCAGCTGTCAACGGGCGAGAGGCGTTGCACACACACAAGCATTCACTCTCACATTCACACCTAGGGGCAATTTAGAGTCACCAGTTAACCTAATGAGCATGTTTTTGGTCTGTGGGAGGAAGCCGGAGTGCCCGGAGAGAACCCACGCATGCACGGGAAGAACATGCAAACTTCACACAGAAAGGCCCCCGCCTGACCCAGGGATCGAACCTTCTTGCTGTGAGGCACGCGCACTACCTGCTGCGCCACCGTGCCGCCCGACATAAACATAAAACAAATATTTTTGTTTGTGTCCCCTTGTTATGTGGGCCTGGCTGATGTATCTGGAAGCTTCTACTTAATCCTGCAGGTATGAACGTCATCAGGCATTTTTGGGATTTTACCTCTGTGAAATAAAAGAGGTGTATGTTTTCACACACTCCTGCAGATCTGAACAAAAACAGCACACATGCTCTCATGTCCCACATTTCACGCCCTCCTCTTCCTCTCCGTCTGACTGACGCACACACACACACCCTAATATTCTACCTTGTCCTAAATCCAGTGATGCTGAAAACTGAATCAGACCAACAGGAAGGGAGGACGGGGACCCGGAGGACGGAAAACCACTGGAGAGGGAGAAGCTGAGCTCCAGGCAGAGCCGAGCGACGACATGAAAGTGGCTTTAAAAGTCCTCTGAGCGGCCTTTGATATGCAAAGAGTCGCTCTGAAACGACCGTCCCACAGCCGCTCATTGTGCCAGAGACAAAGCAGAGGCACTTTTCAGAAATGACATTCCTGTGAATCCAAACGCACGGACACATCAAACGCTGCGAGCTCCTGACGGGCTGCAGCGCAGGAGGAGGAGGAGCTGCAGCGGAGGGGGAGGAGGAGGAGCTGCTCCTGCGCTCGCACTGTATGTACACAAGGGGTAAGACAGAGTTCACCGCGAGCTCGTGGCTGCAGGAGGTGAAGCAGACAGAACGACGGTGGCACGTTCAACGCCAGCTGACACTGAAGACCATTTTCACATGTGCACCAGGGCTGAGGATCACTGCTTCACGCTCTAACCTCTGCAGCGACATGATGAGTGTTAACCGACTGAAATCTGCTCATTAATTCAGAGTTCTCAAACTGTACGAGATTTTAATTAAACAGGAGAAAAAACATCCCCTGAGCTCTTCGTACAATAAATAATAAAATGGTTGATTAACCTGCGACTGTTCATCCTTTCACCCTTTAACATGTAAGCTTACGTACTGACGGATTAGACTCACCTCTGCAGGACAAAGTTCACCTCGTGGTAATATTTTCCAAATGAATGAATAATTTAATGCTCGAAGATCTGACAAACACAGACAAAAAGGGCAAAAATGGGACGAAAGACAAGATTATCTAGTGAAGAAAACAAGTTTGTTAGATGAATCCACACACATGTTTCTGACTTTCTCAGGATTGAAGGTAGAAGCAGAACATTTGGAAGATGAGAAAGTGCCTGAAATGACTGAGTTTGGTTTGGAAACGACGGCACGGTGCCTGTCAGCAGCTGCCCCTCCACATTTTCACGTTTCATTGTGTTAAAACATTGAATCAAAGTGTCTTTTACTGACATTGAAAAACAGAAAAAGACCTTTTAATGTCAAAGTGAGCAGATTTTTTTAAAAAAAGTTGTAGGAATCTGAAAAAAAAGGTTAAGAAATGTCTTTTGGATGTGTGCATTATTCATACTGCATTATTTTACTACTACTATTCTAATTATTATTATTACCACCATATACTAGTATTTATGAATAGTAAATAATACTAATAAAATAAACAGAATTAGTATTCCAGTGTTGTTATTCTAGTTACTGAATGTTGCAGAAATATTTCTGTTTATTGTAGCATGACAGATCATTTCCATATCGTTTATCAGTCATGGTTTATTTACATTGTCGCACAGTGTACATATTTTTACATGTTTCCTGATTCATTTACACCCCTCAGGGATCAAAACAGTGTCTCTGCAGCATCGCTGAAGGCTGGAAAAAGCGTCTCACTCAGTTTTCCTCACTTTGCTTTGCGGGCACATGGTTTCTGACCTCAGTGTCCATAAGATCAAACGGAAACGCCTCCTCGCTGCTGCAGCTCGCGCTCCCACGCGTCATGGCTAAATGAACTCTGCTGTATCTCCACGCGGGGCCAGCGCATACAGCTACTGGATCTCTGCTCCTCCAGCGAGAGACTCCAGATGTTCCTGAGGAGACGTGTTGAAGCTGAGCGACGTGGAGGAGAAGCAGCAGGTGCAGAGAGTCGGCTCCGGCGGAGGAACACTGAGTCCCGGCCAGGCGGCAGCTCGGCTTTACCCCCTCTACCTCCGCTCTGAGCCATTCTGCTCGATGACAGATCTGTGAGCGTAGGTGTGGGGGCAGCACATACCTCCACGTACGAGTCGGCGAGCGACTTGTGGCTGTGCGGGCTCAGGTCCAACTCCTCTGGAACGCAGCCCAGGAGAGTGACTGAATCAAGCTGACCTTCAGCCTGACCTGCTTCATGGAGAACGGCACAGCCTGAACTTTGTCAGCTTTGCTTCTTGTCGGGATGTTCAGCACATCCGTCTATCCTGTTACAGCCCAGACTCACAGAAGTCTTTTTCCACCCATATTCAACTGAGCACAGTCCAAAGAGTACACTCGCTGAGACGGGAGCATGTTCACCGCTGTGTCACCTTTTCTCAACAGTCATTGCTGGAGTTTTATAAGTGAAAGTCTCTCTCATTCTCGCTCCATGCACGACTTCAGCTGTTCGTGGTCTCTGCTGTGTCAGGTCTGGACTGCAGGCAGCCGGTCTGAGACCTGCACTCTCTCACTATGAAGCCACGCTGCTGCAGCGCTGCAGCATGTGGTTTGGCATCATCTTGCTGGACAAGCGACTGGATGGCACAAGGAACCACCGATAAAGAGTAAGACCAAGAGCCAGCAGCCACAAAGTTCCTCCACCCGACTCAAGCTCAGCCTTCTGTAAAGGAAGACCCTCGTCATCCAACAACAAGCTCACAGACGTGTAGCGTGTTAGGAAACACTGCTGGAGCTCTGCAGCCTCTGCAGCTCGTTTACAGAAACCAAAGAAACACAGCTGGTTCATTTTAATGTGTGTGACCTGAACTTTGAACTAGTTCCTGCAAGGCTGCAAGAAAGAAGGTTTGGGCAGTCAAAGCTGCAGAGGACGCAGTGTCAGGACTGTCTGCACGCTGGCTTATCAACGCTTTTAACCTCTGGCTCCACGTCAGGTCCTGCAGGCCGAACGCAAAACAGTCACAGTTTGACTTTTTAACTTCTCAAATATGAACCGTGTCACAACATTTGCCCGACCTGAAAATGGTTTGGGCGCTCACGGCTGCACGTGAGCACTGAAAACCTTCTGCTACACTTTCTCTCAAATCAGGCATCTCAGACAAAACACCGAAAACGTCAACGCGATGCCTTCGGGGGCTGATTTGTTGTCATGGGCGGACAGGAACGCAGACGCATGAAGACGGGATGAAGAGGACGTTTAAATGGGCCACACAATCAGAAGCTCGTCATCCTCACAAACAGGCAGGCTGACACACAGAGAAACGCAGCCTCTCCGCACAAAGCCGTCCACTCATTCCCAGGAAAACAAAAAAAGGAAAAAGACAAAACAACCAACAAACAGGCGGACAGCTGAGAGCGTCCCATGCACTGCGAAGAACGCCCATCGTAGGAACCCGTCCTGCAGCGAGGCTTAAAGTCTTATTTTCAACGAACAAAGGCTCCACAAAACGTGCCTTCAGTATTATTATTATTTATTTCTTTTACTGGTTTCAGGTTTGTTACTGAGTTTGACGGCAGCAAAGATTTCCTGTTTTTTCTCCAAACATTATGTTTGGATGAAATAACAGTTTAATCCTCGGCTGCAGAACAAGGTGCTGCTCAGATGTTTCTCCGCAGTGAGATAAAGTGCACAACACGACCTGAGCTCCGAGCGGCGGCGGGACTTACGTTTTGCTTCCCCACAATGTTGTCAAAGGGAAGCTCGGGGCTCCAGGACGCCTCGTTGAAGGTGGTGCTGCTGGCCCGGCGGTCGGCTGAGCTGGCCGCCTCCTTCATGATGTCCTCCGGCAGGGTGAGCAGACTCTCCTCCGGCTGCTTGATGAGGTACGTCTCGATGTTGTGGCGCCGGAGGAAGTCGTTGCGGTCCTTCCCGTGGCCCTCCTCCACCTTGTAGTCGCCGTTCAAACAGTCCAATGCGGCTTTGGAGATGTGGATCCTCCTGGAAGAGTCCCGTCAAATTTATATTCACATTTTTTAAATTCCTGCTTTAAAGTTGTGCTACGGGATTTTTCGGCCACTAGGGGGCAGAAGACCTACACAACAAGCTGACCTTTTAAGGTCCACATTAGGAAACAGCTGCATATTTACACACACGGCAAACACAGAGCAGCATTATCATCCCATGGGAGTGTGTTTACGTCCACCTGATGATATATATTCACCTTCCAACACCTGAGGAAAAATATCTTTAGCTCTTTAGCTGCTAGATGTTCCACTTTCTTCACCAGCTCGTCTCTAACTGAGTCTGTCTGCTGAGCAGGCGGTGCACAGAGATGAAAACAGCTGCTGCTGCTGCTGCTGGAAACACTGAGTCTCAACCAGACAGGAAATGCTCAATAAAACCAAAAAAAGCTTCATAGAGCTGCAGAGATGGTGAGAGTGAGTCAACATGAGTGACATCAGTGCAGCTTTATTGAAAAAAATCAATGCATTAACAACCACAGAGCAAAGGACAAAGCAAACTTTCTGGAGGAAGAGATCACGACGGCGGTAGAGGAGACACACTGGACGGACTAAACGGCGATTTGACAAACACACGGCTTTGGAGTGTGTCGAGAGGACGGACAGACCTGTGGCTGAAAAGGGAAGAAAGGAAAAAACGAAAGAATAAATGATTGACAGAGAATTACAAACAAACGGCCCAAACTGGCTGAAGGTTAAATCTGCTGAAGAATCCAAAATGTCAAGATTAAAAGTAATGATGATTCCTGCCCCAAAGTGCAATACCCCAACACAACCAGCAGGAATCACTCAGGCCAGGCCTCCAACAGCACAGAGAGCTTTACACGTTTATACTCTGCTTTTCAGCATCACTGTCAGACTCATCGGACTCTCACTGGTCCCACTCGTCTCTGTCTCCAGCTGTCTTCTGTCTGTCTGTCTGTGGCTTTCCCCTCCTCACTCTCCCAGCTGATCACCTGCACACCTGCCTTCAATCACCTCGTCGACCCGCAGCATATCAGCTGCTCCGTCCTCGCCGCGTTGACTCATTCTGAGACTCTGATGTTTCTGTGTGCTTTCGTGCTCCATCACTACTTTCCCGCCTGCTGCCATGCTCACGCTCCCGCCTTGTGCCCACACCCTCCATGACCTCTTTTCTGCTGCTGCATCCCCCCCCCCACACCTCCATCTTCAAACCCCGCTTTGAACCGCCTTCACTGCGTCTGCGTCCCTTTCATTGACTGTCACACTTCTGCCTTTATCACCTGTGTCCTCAGGTAGAACATCAGCTGCTCAGTCTGAAAATCACAGCAGATTTATTCAACAAAATCCTCCCTGACACACCTTCAGCCTGAGGAGCGGCCAATCAGTCAGTGCAGTGCAGGTGTGGATGAAAGCAGCAGATAGAGAACTAATCCCACCCCGAGTGTCAAACCAAACAGGACCAGAGAGTGAAAAGCAGATATCGCTGAGGACGGCAGAATGTCCTGTGAGAGGGTATCAAAGTGCAAACACACAAATCCAAACCAGTTTGTTTCCTTCCACACGTGTCAAACGTCCGTTCTGCAGAGACGACCTCACTACGATGTCCTCACTAAACTTTAGCAGCTCTTGGTCGGACTGAAAAAAGTGCATTTCTGTACAAGAGACACACGATACGTTAAAAGATTCAGTCCTCACCGGGACGTCTGCGCTGGAAACAAGACAAAATGAAACAAACAAACAAAAAAGCACCACACAATACAAACAACACAAAAACTCTCTGAACGCTGCTCTATAACTGTTCTTTATGGTGTTCATTCATTAATAAAACACTTTTGTGTCCCCACAGCCTCACGTCCCTGCTGAATGTCCTCTTCCCTCTCAGCCTGTCTCCTGTCTGTCTCCACCACCCACAATCAAATCAAAGGCAACGTGCCCACAGGAGATGGTAAATCCTCTCCGTCCACTCACCCTGGGATCCCTCCAGACTCCAGCTTGTTGGCGATGTCCACGTCCCAGGACCAGACGTCAAACTGCCACTTCCTGAGTCCCAGCACGCCACACAGCACAGAGCCCGAGTGGATCCCGATGCGCATGTCGATGTCGTGTTTGGTACGAGATCTCACGTATCTGGAGGAAACACAGTGAAGAGGAGTTCAATAATGGAGCCACTCCACCACCTGAGCTGCTGCTTCGTTATGATGGTCATCCATCACGCATGAGCTCAAACACGGTGTGGTCCTCTAAGTTTAACGTTACTGATAACAGAGTTTTAGTTTGTCATCGGAAGCAATCATGTATGAAGGAGAAAATAAGTATTTAATGATGAATAAGCTATATTTTAGTATAATTTAAAAGGTGTGCACACATGGTTTTGTGGTCTTGAGTTAAAGGGGAGTCTGTGTAAAATATTCCAGGGGTAATTTTGGGTCACTGTGGACAACACAGTGTCTGAGTGCATTAATTCAGCAGATGAATATACATGAAATTGACCTTTTGGCGCGCAGACGATAACGCTGACTGACAAACACTGTTCATAAATTCACCAAGAAATGAACACAGTGCACTTCACGCGTATCAGAGAGTCCCAAACGCAGGCGAGAAACATTTTCAGCAGACTTTTCACACTCGTTACTACATTTGTTTCTCATTTCATACTTTATTATTCCTCAACACAGTAACAGCAGGACAAACCGGGGCTGATAAAAGTCTGTGCAGAGCAGACAGGGCTGCTACGCCTGTCCCTGCCTCCCGGTCTCATTTCATGCTTCATAACAGCACTGATGAATGTGAGGTGAAAGGCATCCTGGGAGTTTGTGACAGGTGCTTAAAGCCAGTCGACTGCTGGACGGCACCCGCGGCTGGAAATTAACTCAAACAAAACTGCAGTTAGTCATGATGATTATGACAACGATGTGATACTTTATTGACTCTGCAGGCAGGCTCTGCACCTCCTGCGGGGGTCAGAGGTCAGCACCGCGCTCACCAGCACGACGACAATCCAAAACGCTGCCGCATGTCAGGATAGCTTCTATAAGGGCATCTGCCAGTGCTTCATTTGATGCAAGCCAGTTAAATCTTTTTAAAGGCACATGTGTGACTCTTGTCCTCGCTCTCTCTTCTACCGCACGCCTCACGCTGACAGACGTCTGCTGGATGTGGCCGGCTAACATCACGCATGTGATACCAGGAATGAGCAGCAGTAATAACGCTGACCAAGACTTCAGGAATCAGCTTGCAGGCCATGAGAAAAGATCTGCGCCATCAACATGCAGCACGTCAAGAGCACGTGAGTGAATGGACTGCAGTTACACAGCTTCCAACCACTCACAGCACTTTACAACACATCCATCATTCACCCACACCGGGTTTGGTATTTGGCTCAAGGACCCTCCAGCATGGCTGAACATTACAACAGCGCGACGCACTTCCTGTCCACAGCTGCACTCACGTTTTCATCTGTGTCGCAGTGAAGATCACTGACAAAAACCCCAGAGAGCCTCGAACACACGGCGCAGCGTGTCTCACCTGCCCTGTGCTCATGTCCGACCTCGAGGATTCTCCTCTTACGCATTAACGGAGGTGATGAACGACACCTCTTCGTTAGCTCGTTGTGCAGTCGCAATTAGCGCACCTCTTGTAAACACGAGCATCAAAAGAATGAAAAGCCGATGATGAATCAGGAGTACATCCAGTAAACGGCGGCCGTTAACGTGCCTGTGTAAACACAAACAAGTGTCACACGAGAGTGGAGATAATCAGATGCGATAATCGACGTGTCGGAGCTCTGAGTCACGCTGACTCCAAACCAGAGGCTCAAACAGGAGCACACAGAGACAACGCCGTGGACAGCGTAGCTCCATCTTTTAAATACTCCTCACAAGCACAAGTTCTGTCTTCATTATATAAACCTGGAAAGTGTTTGGACACGTGATGGACGTCCTGGACTTGACTTCATCGTCTCAGCAGTAACGACACGCCGGCGCAGCCCGTCCACCTCGGGGACAAAGAGTCTGAACACCTGCAGACGTCTGTCTGTTCAGCTCTTTTGATTAACGCCTCTGCGCGTGTGCACCAAAGTGAACTTCCCCAGCGTGAGGTGGTCGTCTGCGGGCGGGAACCATATTGACTTGATAATAATACGCAGCAGAAATCTCCCAGCTGATCCGTCACTAATCCCTCGCCTCCCTGCAAACATCAGCCCTCCTCTCCTCCTCCCTCGCTCTCACGCTGAGAGTGACGTGACGAGGCCAAAACGTTACCGCGACGAGGAAGATGATCAAAACGAAAAGGCCTCAAGCTCCAAAAGCGCAAACTCCAGAGTCTGAGAGCGTTTTCAGGAGCAGCTGCAGAGCGTTAGAAGTGAGCGATTGGAGCCTGTTTCCGCTGCAGCCTCCATTTACATGAACCGAGGATTATACAGTCAGTTATGTGTCGCAATTCACGAGCTTATGAGATCTGTAAATCCCTGTTGTGTAATTTCAAAAAATGATACCGTCACTGGGAACATTTTCCCTCCTCTCAGTGCGCATGCATGTGTGATTCGGCTCAGCCTTGTGATTGCATGCATTATTTGTCACTGATGTTCTGCACAAACACGGCCACGGGCTAATTCTCACAAATGCAAATATTGCAGGGAAGCTGCTTTCAGATCACAGAGCTGGCGCGCCGAGTGCTGCGAGACATGAGATGAAAGAAATGTAGATAACAGAAAACAGCACTGCCGTCCAGCAGCGACTCCTTCAAAGACAGGCAGAGGTGTCCTGCTTCTCTGGTTCAACATACGTCCAACAGTCCAATAACACTGCGTGTGTGATCTTGTGCTTCAAAAAATAGATAAGTTGCAAAACCAAGAAGCAAAGTTGTCCCATGTCTCGCGCACTGAGCGAGCGAGGAGTGATTGTTAGACGCACTCGAGTAGAGCAAGTGCTTCCAAACTGTACTTACAGCTGCGTTCAGCCCCCAATTTGCATTAAAACTCTTCTTCTAAGACTCTGAACTCACTGCAGTGGATTCTGAACACACACACACACACACACAGCGCTAGAATCACCATGACTCCAGTCGTATCACAATCGCTGCACGTCAGTGTGAAACACAGCGAGCATCTGTGTGTTCACTGCAGCTCTGCGCCCAGTTTGAGGTCTGGTTACTGTAAAAACAGCAGCAGGACAGCCGTGTTTCCCTCGATGATGGTCACGTGTTGCAGCTAATCCACAGCTCACACGCGCGCAGAGCCGAAATGCTTCATCACGAGCGTGACTTAAACTGACCAACACTTGCTTACACAGACTCACGCTGTATCTAAATAATCTTCACAGAAAACACACTCCTCATAAATCATCCCGTTCGGAGCGTCCAGGAGAGCTCTGCGAACAGCTCGGCTCAGAGCAGCAGTCTTTTAATGGTGTCAGTTTGAACCAGCATCAGCTAGAAGGGGCTGAAGTTGAAGGCCACACGGACACATCGTGCTACTGTTCACACGCCTTCATACATGCACAGCACCACTCACATGCAAACGGACAGTCTTACTGAGAGCCATCTTCAAACACTAACACACAGCGTGATCTATGGCTAGCTGACAGGCAGAGGGCTTCAGTCATCCACTGACGACCACCAACGTCTGACCCACATTCATAGAAATCCATCCAACAGTGGTCAGTGGTCACATTCCAGTCTGGACCAACCGGAGCCGCCATCCCTACAGCTCACAGCAAAGCCAGTCATTGTGGGAGAGGACAGTACCTGATGGTTTTGATCATGCTGAGGCCCATCTCCACACAGCAGTGGGCGTGGTCCTGCCTGGGCTCAGGTAGGCCGGACACGCAGTAGTAACAGTCTCCCAGGATCTTTATTCGCAGACAGTGGTGCTCCTGAAACAGCCAACCACAAAGTGGCGAGTGTTGAGATACACAGCGTCAGCGGACTCACTCATTGACCTCACAGCAAAGGACACAAACCGTACAGCACAGCGTGTGATCGGACACAGGGACACAGAGACATTTAAGTGTGAAATAAAGAAATGAAAAGAAAAAAGCTCCTCAGTCTAATATCAGACAAACATACAGACCTACAGAGCGAAGGCTGACCGTTCACCCGTTCATCATGTTATAGAAATCAGTCACCGTGTTACCAGCAGGTTTTTGTTCTTTGTCTTTGACTCTTTTAAGCACCTGATGTCTCCAGAAGAGCAGATTTAGCTCTCGTTTTGGGACGTTGCTGCTAAAAGTTTGTAGTTTCTTCCTTTACAAAACAAAGGTGAAGGTCAATCTGACCGTCCCGCGGAGACTGACAGGCATCGACCGAGAAAGGTCCCATAAGAACGGGCACTTGAATGTCCCGGAAAACTGCTGTTTGCTGGAAAACGCACAACCTCGAGATAAACTTTTGAATAATCCTGCATTTCTCTCGATGACGGAGGCCTTTCCCAAACCTCCACTGGGGAGTTTTAGTTGCCGAATGTTAACCGGACAGACCAGAAATGCTGATTGGAACTGTTTCTGGACTGTCCACGGAGGTTTTGGAAGACACTGTCCAACTATTGGATCATTTCAGTGTGAGGACATGACGGTGCAGCCGTGAGCTCAGCCCGTCCCCCAGAGATGAGGCTGAAGAAGCAGCTCGTGGTGGAAATTTGCATCAGGACTAGGGATGCACATTTTGGATTTTTTTTATGACCGTTAACCGACGCCCTTTAACGATTAATAACCGTTAACCGATAAGATTTAAATGCCCTTCCATGCTGCCATTCCGACATTCCGTCATTCCGACGATGCACACACGATGCACAAACACATTAAATCCGTCATTTACCGCCAGCTGCAGTGTATGTGCAAAACAGGGGATCGAGTCCCAGCTGACCCGTCCGGGAGAGTTGGCTGCCACGATGTTGCGCGCGTTGTCGTGGACGCATGCGGACACTTTCCCACTAAGTCCCCACGTCTCCACCGCATCAACCAGTTTAGCTGTGAGGTTGTCAGCTGTGTGTCTACCTGGCACGCTCTGCGTTAACAGGACGGCAGAATTAACTTTCCAGTACTCGTCGATATAGTGACATGTAATTGTCACGTAGCTCTCTGTTGTGAGCGCGGTCCAGCAGTCCGTTGTAATAGCCACAAACTTAGTACTTGCAAGTCGCGTTTTACCCCCATGAGTTGATTGAATTACGTAGCTTAAAAACAAAATTGACCGTTAGTATTAATCGGTTAGAGTTACTGTTATCGGTTAACGGTTAAACGGTTAACCATGTGCATCCCTAGTCAGGACTGTTTGAAAAAGTCTGCTTGAATTAAATGAGTCTTGGTGGGAATCAGCTGTAAGTGCAGTGATCTCAGCTGATCTAAAGCCTGGCGCAGTGTTTGATTTTGGGTGGGTGAGTGAATAAACACACAGAGCAATATTTTAAAAAAACACCACACAGACACGCATGCATCCGGGGTCAAAGGCCGAATCACTCACGTGTGCGAGGCGGTCGAAGCGTGCAAAGAGTTCATTCAACATTCGCACCAGCTCCTGCGCCGACAGCGTCGTGGAGAGGTTTGTGAAGCCTTTAACATCTGCGAAAAGAATGCTGAATAAAATACGGAAATGTCACTTTAACATCCGGCTCAGTTCGTTCACACCATCCAAACACTGAGAACATTTCATGCATTTAAGCCTGACAGCATCACCTGCATGCGTACATGCAGTCCTGCTCTCCTGTGACGGTCTGACGTGAATCTAACGAGTCTTACTGCGATGGTTAAAGGACCTACAGTGCACGGCCTGACCGAGGCTTACTGTGACATCTCTGAGACCTGAAGTCTATCGAGCTGTGCTGAGGCTTGCAGTGAATGGTCAGGATGTGACTGTCTTTGCTGAGCCTCGTGTCAGTCAGTAAACAGCTGGATGTTGGAGGGCGCTGGTGGGCTCACCTGACATTCTCATAGCGGTGGATGTAGATTCTGTGAAACTGATGCTGGAGGTGTTCGTCCTCTACATTTGTCATGTCGTTGATCATTTCCAAAACTACAAAACGTGGCAGGACTGATAACACCAGTCTCTCCTGTGGGGCAGAAAGATCACCCGTATTATTAATGTGAAGGACAGAAAAACGAGGCAGAACATCAGATGTTTGAGAGGAAGTGAAGAGATTCTGTGGTAATGAATCCACTCAATATACATGCAGCAAACATATATATAAAACAGATATATAGAAAAATGAATTGATAAGCGTGAGACTTTATACAGTGAATAACGCAGCACCAAGATTAAGAGCAAAGAGGAATTAAATGGAGACATAAGTCAAAAACTGAGTATTAAGCAGCGAACACAAGTGAAAAAATCCTGTAAGAACAAATTACATAAAGGTCTGTCCATAAGAGATGATCTGAAAGACCAGTCTGACTCGGCCAGCCTAAGCTCCTCCAGCAGGATCCTGCAAAGCCTCCAGGCCCGCAGAAACAACACAAACAACCGAATTTGTCTCGTGGTTTCTGTACTGACGCAGTGCCACTTGGCAAAAGCACAAACAGATTTGGAGTGGGAGCCGCCGTGCAGAGTCCCTCAGTGTTCTTTGGCCTCGGGGATCTGCGCCGGCGCCAAGCAACTGCCTCCCTCAGATACTGAATACATTAGAACCAAGACTCAAGTTTCCCTCCGCAGAAATCCTGCTGACGCTGAAAAAGCCAGCTGGTCTCTGGTGCTCACCACCGACAGAGTCCCCGAGGGACGCGAGTCCAACTGCGGTGAATCTGAGCTCGGCAGTTTGTCCGTTACTGAGACCTGAAATTCTACTGGTTGTAAACCAGTGAGGTGACAAAGATGCACCTGTACATGTTTGAATAAATGTGGTCCAGACTGCGTGAGGCTGCAGTCGTGTTTGAGCCCATCAGGTTAGTCTAAAACCTGCAGACAGCGCTGTGGGCTCACGTGAATGAAGGGTAACACGAGGCGTGTGGAGCTGTGGGACCACGCCGAGTTAGCATCCAGCCGTGATGGAGGAACGTAACAGAAACACTGGACTTCTATGATGAGAGAGAAAGCGCATCACGTCATGACGACACAAGTATTAGACCGTAAACGCGGTGAAACAGACAGAACGTTGGAGCTCGTGTCTGGTTTTCATTCGGCCTCTGAGTCGCATCACTGTGATATAATTCATGTGTGACACGCTGTTCTTTAACTGCAGGAGCTTTAAGAAAACGCTGAACAAATATTCTCTATCTCACAGCGTCAAGACGTTTTTCCTGAATCAGCTCTTTCTGTCGGCGAAAGACGATCAGTTTTGGCCATTTCTCACGACTTTTAATTTGACGAGGCCAAGAGGCGAGCATTTCCTCCTTCTTCAGAGGCACAGAGTAACCAAGTCTTCACGACGGTGCATGTGAGGAATGAGAGCGAGCGGTCTGGATTATGAAGTGACTCAGTCGTGGACGATGTTTTCATTTATTATTCTTCGGCTCCACAATGATCGTTTGTTTTCTTTGTCTGTTAAAAACTGAAAATAAAACTGACCAATCAAATCCTGTGACCACACAATCAGCACGATATGCTGAGAGGAGGGAGAGAGAGCTTTAAAAAAAATGAATTCTGTGTTGTTTTTTCTTTGTTTGTCTCATAATTCAGACTGAAAAATAAACGTCCAACCTGCAGTGAAGTCAGGAGTGAGGACAGAGACAGAGACAGACAGACAGACAGACAGACAGAGACAGAGACAGACAGACAGACAGAGACAGAGAGAGACAGACAGACAGACAGACAGACAGACAGAGACAGAGACAGACAGAGAGACAGACAGACAGACAGACAGACAGACAGACAGACAGACAGAGACAGAGACAGACAGAGAGACAGACAAACAGAGACAGACAGAGAGACAGACAGACAGACAGACAGACAGCAGACAGACAGACAGACAGACAGACAGACAGACAGACAGACAGACAAACAGAGACAGACAGACAGACAGACAGACAGAGACAGACAGAGAGACAGACAGCAGACAGACAGACAGACAGACAGACAGACAGCAGACAGACAGACAGAGACAGACAGACAGACAGACAGACAGACAGACAGACAGACACAGACAGACAGACAGAGACAGACAGAGACAGAGACAGACTCAGAGCATCTGTGTTCCTTCGGACCGTCTGCTCTGCGCTGCCTTCTGTACATACATGAATACATTAACAACACACACTTCTACACACATTCCTGAAGAAAAGCTCTCACTTATTTGTTTCCATTTATATATAAATATGTGATGCACACACACACACACACACACACACACACACACACAGATCTAAACTGCTGTTGGCTCAGTTTGACAGAACATGTCAGATTAGTGTAAACACACAGTCTGGTGTGTATGACGACGATCTCACTCACTTTCTTTTTCCTATCCTAGTTATTAATTTCCAGTAAAATGAACTCGTGTGTTTGTTTGTCGTGTGCAGGAGGGGCTCTGTGGCCCCTGACGACACAAACAATGACAATGGCAGCTACACACACATCCACTCACTAAGCTAGCAGCCACCGCTGAATTTAGTTGATTTTTCTTCCCGTCTGTCGACACAAACGCTACGTTCACATTTCCGCTCATATCAAACACCGTTAGAAAGCTCAGACTGACGTGAATCGATCGATTCAAACCATTTCAAGATACAATCACAACAGGAGGCTCAACAAACTCCAACAGCAGGCAAACAAACGTTTTTAAAGTTGAAGGAACACTGAGGAAACTCACCGCTGACGTCTCTCACTGATCCACAGATCAACAACACTGAGACAACAGCGGTCTGGAAACATCCACAAAGGTCTAAAAGACCCACTGCAGTACAAGTATTTGGTCCAAAACAGGAAATTCATCCACAGAAAGATGTTTTCTCCAGCGGCCGGAGCGCTCGCTTCTGTGTTTTCTCTCTTACAACCTCTGGAAGCACACACTGCCGCCATCTTGTCTCCTGTTTCACATCAAACCTCACTTGACCAATCACAACCTGCCATACGAGGCCCAGCAACCAGAGAAGCCAATAACAGTCTGAGTTGAACAGAAGGACCGCCTTCTCTTCTCACATTTAAACAATGAGCCAATCCCCACAGATTCTGCAGATGAGTGACGCTTCACATAACCAATGACATTCTGCACACACCGATGAACTTCAGCGGGTTACTAACGTCTCCACACACCTCAAAAGAATTTTAGTGCTAATAAGATAAGATAAGATAAGATAAGATAAGATAAGATAAGATAAGATAAGATAAGATAAGATAAGATAAGGCTAGAAAATAAAAAAAATGAAACTCTACATATGGAGGGGGGCATTGAAAATGACATTGCTGATGGGAAAAACTGCACATGGATTGAATAAGTAATTAATTTAATAGAGATATTACACACAATTTGAAGCACACATGTACTCCAGATGGTTCAAGGACACCTTTCAGTTTACTTTGGGTATGCCTCGGATGGGAGTTTTAGGAACATTTTACTGGGCTTGTATGGGATTAAAAATATTATTGCTGCATTTAAGATTCTTAGCTGTTGCCATGAGGGGGGGGGGCTTCCTGAGCCGATGACCCACACCATGTTTTAATGGCTGTTATGTTGATAAAAGTGCTGCTTGTCAGGAGAGCTGACGTGCGTGCGTCTATCCAGACGTGACGTGTGGAGACGCAGCTACAGAATGTGCTGCTTATGTCTTCATTCAACGCATTTAATGTGAAGATTTTCGTTGCCGTTTCTGCATTTCAGTGATTCAGTAAATGTCTTCCTGTACAGACCCTGATGGTGAGGGTGCAGGTGTACTGGTGGTGTTTGCTCCGTCAGCTGATGTGAGCGAACAGTGACGGAGGAGAGCAGGTGTCTGTTGTGGTGCATTCACTGCCCCCACGCTGCCCCACGCTCCCGGCTCGCCTCTGCTGTGTTGGTCTGGTATCTGTGCCGGAAAGCGGAGCAGTGCATCCTCAAATTAAGGTCTAGACGGACAAACATGTCAGTGAAGCGTTGCTAATTCTTCGGCTGCTGCATCACAACCGAGCGCTCCGGGGTTTGGTGCTGGAGATTCACTGCAAGAAATGTTGACTTTCCAGAGTCGGCTTGAATTCCGTCTGAAAGTTTGAGGAGTCGGTTTGGTCTCAGAGCCGTGGCGCTCCTGCGCTGCACCGCAGACAGTCAGCAGTCAGTCAGTCACACTGTGGCTGTGTTTACATGGAAACGTTGATTCCTCTGATAATCACATTAAGACCTTTGTTTGAAGGAACTCCTCATGAGTCAAAGGCTGCCTTTCGCCACCCATTTACACGAACAACTGCAGTGGAAATTCATCGTTATGGCATTTATTTATTGCATTTTACTCTGTTTGCACATGATGTTTATGTTTAACCTTGAAATGCTGTGGACTCTCAGACTCACTAAGAAGCAGAATATCTTTCTTTTATTCCATAAAAATGCTCATTTCTCACTATTATTGATATAAATTCAACTCTCTTCAATTCATGCTCTTAGCTTCATTGTTAAGGCTTTTACAAACTTACACAAACTGCACACTGAGGAAGATTTGTGGCATCAAATCTTCACTTATTTCTCCATACTGACAGTATCTTTAATAACCTTTTATCCAACACCTGCGGGATATTTCCGTTTGATGAAACGATGCTGCCATAAAGAGCTTGGGTCTTGGAATTGAATATTTATTACACAGTTTAAACGTCTTCGCTTCAATTAGGAACTCACACAAGCTCATAGATAAACATATCCAAGTGTCAGACAGTGAAAGAGTCTTGTTAGCTTGACGAGGAAAATCAGGTTACAAACGAGAAACTGCTCATGCTGGACGGGTTTGACCAATAAATCTGTAAATCTGCGTGTCACAGTAAAAAGTCCTTTAAATCGAGTCTGTGCTGACGTCTCCGTGCTGGAGCAGAGGTAGTGATGCGTTTTACATCAACCAGCTATGATTGGTTTAGCAGAGCTGAGGGGAGGAGCAAACAGCGACCAGGAGTGTGATGGCGGCACGCGTCATACGCGCAGTGTGTAATTACTCTCACTGCCAGAAGGGGGAGACAAACGGCCACACTGCAGGTGAAAGATGATAACTGTACGTTTAGTGTTGAAGTTTTTAGCTGAGATGTCTTCTCATCATGTCTCTCAACATGTGTTCACTTAAAAATGAAACCAGGACGTCTGAGTTTTCCAATCATTTAACGGACGCAGCTGGAGACAGACAGGAAAGGGGAAGATTAATCGAAGAGTGGACAAACGTCCTCTGAAGACACTGTTGACCAGTGTGTGTTTCTGTGCTTCTTAATTGTTTCAGCCACAGCAGTAACTGACCTGCTCAGCTGGACATTTTTTGCAGTGTGGACAATTAACGGGGGTGCGCTGTGGTGTGTGTTTGCTCCACTGGTCACGGTCTCTGGTTGGACAGCTGAGAGCCAGCGGACTCAGTGTCGCATTAGCTTTGAAAGTCATTAGCGCATCTTGATTTTAGGCGTGAGCTGACGCCCTCCAGCCCTCACTGACCACCTCCATCCCCCTGTCTCATTCAGATGGCGTTCAGGGTTCAACACTTTGCTCCTTTGTCCTGTTTTTATTGGCACTTCTGCTGGATTTTCAGTTAAAAGTCAACAGTAAAAAAGCTTTTAGGTCCAATTTAATGTCAGTGTTTAAAGTTTCATTCATATTCATAATCTGTGCTTCTGCGCTGAACCGTGAGGGATTTATTCCAGAGCAGATCAGTTTCTTTAAACTTCAAAGATGCACAACTGCCTCTTTTATGTTCACTTTTTGGGCTTTTCGATGATACTTGCAAAGCTTTGCTGCTGTTGGGAGAAACACTTCACGAAATGAGCCGTTCAAACTAGAATTATTAGAATTAAACACAAAACTGTCTTGTTGAATTTCTTTGTTTCCAAACAAGCTCACTCCGACGAGACATTTTCAGTTTTTAAAAGTTTTCCTGTTCTGTTAGCAGATAGTTCTGCATATTTTAAGTCATTTCCCACATTTTAACTGCTTCGTTTTCTTTTTTTTTTTTTTTGAGAGCTGAGTTGAGTAATGAGAGCGCTGAGACTGAATGGACCAAAACAACGAGCTAAAAGAAGCTAAAATGCTCTACAGAGCTGACAGGAAGCGCAGGGTGCCGTCAGTATAAGAGACCTGCTTCACATTAAATGCAGTCATTTTGTGAGTTTTAACATGAAAATACTGATTATAGCAGCTTTCTCTACTTGCAGCGTCCCTCCACATCCTGCCTTCATGTCACAGTTCAAAGAAATGCACCAGAGTACAGAGAAGACACACGAGAGGCCGTCGATCTGCTGCTGTGGACAGGAACGTGGCTCTGTGCTCCCTGATTGGTTCCCATTAAGGTGGTGCGCTCGGGGCGGGGCCCCATCTCGCTCCATTACGACCATCCCAGAGCTTATCAGAGCCGAACCGTTCCAGGAAACAGGACGCCGTAAAAGCTTTCTGTGGCTTCTCAGAGCCCGACCGTCCACTCCACTGCGTAAACAAAGCCCGCTGTGTCACTGTGTGTGTGTTACTGTGTGTGTGCACTTCAATTTGTATTGCTTCTATTTGAGTATGTGTGTGTGTGTGTTGCCTTGTTAGGCAGCTGAGTGTGTGTGTCCACTGCACTGATGTGCAGTTTGCATGTCAGCAGCGGATCGATGCGGCGTCCATGTTATTCTCCTCTCAGCGGGCTCATTAGCCGAGCTGCTAACATTCAGCGCTGTCAAGTGAAATCCATCAATCGCTTTTCTTCTTCTATCAAACGCTCTTCACACTGAGCTCCGTCACTGAACAACAGGAAGCAAAAACACATCATTCTACACTTTATCCTGTTACGTATGTCAGGCTGCTGTGGTGGTCCAGTGGGTGCTGGAGGTCATCTAGAGGTCAACATCTCTTAAAGTGTACAGGCCAGAGTTCTGCTTAGGGCTAAAATTCAGATCTGATCAAAAGGTGACGACAGTGTTCAGTCCAAACCCGAAGTCAGTGACATCCAAACGCACCACTGCTGCCGTAGGCTGAGCCCATCCATCACGATAAAGCAACCAGGAAACTGAGTGTAAGTATGAAGAGATCAGCAGCAGCTCACACTGAGCACAGGAGCTCAACCGTCACGCTGAAACAAGCAGCTCTGTGAGGCTTTGCTGCAGCTAAATACAACGTTTCAGCACGCTGACATGCTCCGAGTGGCAGACAACATGTCGGTGTTACGTGCAGACATGTTCAGCACGTCTGTTAGCACGCTGTCGTTCGCAGGCTGAGTGAGGGGTCATTAGCTTTGCAGGTATTTTTTTAAACCAGAGTACTGGACAAAATGAAGTAATGGTCTGACAAGTCAGGGCGTCAGTGACACCGTGGGTGTCTGTACCAAATTATCTGGCAATCCTTTGAGTACATGTCAAGATATTTCACAGAAAAAGAGAAAGTTTTTCTGTGAAATATCACACACGCTGCCGGTAGAGTCAGAAAAACATTAGACTGTGTCCTTGAAGGACTCTGAACATCTGTAGCACATCTGTCCTGTGGGTATTTCACTGTGAGCTGCAGACGTCGACCTCAAGGTGGCGCTAGAGAAAAAGTCAGCAGATCACTGGAGCCAGTCGGGTTCATCCTCTGGAGGCCACAAATGTTTGTGGAAAGTTTTATGGAAATCCATCCAGCAGTTGTTTCATTTCAGTCAAAATAAAAGAAAACGCTTCCTCGCAACAATAAAAGCATCATCGCAGGAAGCATGGCAAACAGTAACACAGCAGGCACCGCGAGCAGGTGCGACCTCACTGCGGACTCACCTGTCTCTGGTTCTCCGTCTCGAGCCGCAGCCGAGCCTCGATGCAGCGCCGCGTCTCCAGGAAGGCCTGCCGCTGAGCCCGGTCCGACAGGTAGCTGATGAATATCCCAGCGGTGTTCATGCACATGAACAGCACAGCCTGAGCCGCGACCTGGAACACAGACGGACAGAGGGTGAGATCACACACGCCTCCCACTCACGGGAAAGACGACCTTTCTGTCTGAGCTTCATTTCAGTTCACAGAGGGCGATCACAAGCCGAGCTCGCCGGCAGCTCTGACGCTGGACGACATTTAGAGACTTCTGTGTTTGTGCTGCATCGTCACTTCTAAACAACCAACAAACCGAAGAAAACTGATGCACCTGTGACATCAGAGACATCAGAGGGTCGTATAACATCATGTAATGAACATAATGTGAGTGTCACACAGTATTCTGCAGCATGCCTCTGTC
The DNA here is from genome assembly GCA_037975065.1 of Chaetodon trifasciatus. Classification (NCBI taxonomy): domain Eukaryota; kingdom Metazoa; phylum Chordata; class Actinopteri; order Chaetodontiformes; family Chaetodontidae; genus Chaetodon; species Chaetodon trifasciatus. The sequence goes on along the minus strand of JBBMOE010000094.1, from coordinate 641,323 downwards.
GCCTGGCAGCTGGATGAAGCTGTTTGTGCGCCTTCAGATGAAGCGCTTCACTCATGCCCTCATACAGTTAATGCATGCTAAACATGGCCGTGACAAGCAGACAGTGACCTGGTGTGACTGGATGGTCGGCCGTCTTCCAGACTGGAGACTCTGTCACGAATAATCCTCTGAGTCCTCAATCACTTCTGAGGCGTTTGACAAAACGCATCAGTCTGACGCGGACGTGAAGCGAGGATGAAAGTCCCGCAAAGTGTCTGAGCGCTGCCAGGTTCATGATGTATTTCAGTTTACGGTGATCAGGTGGTTCTCTGCAGTGAATCAGTGAATCTGATGGAAACACATCAACAACAGGAGCCTTGTGTTCCCAGAGGTCTCATGCTCTACAACTTCCTTCATTTTCCAGTATCCAAGAAGGAGAGCTCTGGATAAAGGACAATAAAGGAGCGTCAACATGAGATTAAGAATTCATTTCGGAGTGACGTCTCTGCTTTCTGCCACCATAAGAAGCCAGCGAGCCGAGACGTCCGCTGAAAAGAGATCTGGAAGCAGAGACAAAGGGATGGAGCCTCCTCCGTCACGTTTAACCTCCCGCTGCTCTACCTGCGGCGACATGCACGGCATCGGAGGCTCTCCGGCTTCCTCCTGATGTCTGACGTGTTTTTATCTACTTATCACAGCGTGTTCCTGCCCTGGTGAGTTTTACAGGAACGTTAAGAGCGAGTCAAAGTATTTAACATAAAAATGCTCTTGTAGTACTTATTATTTAGTTTTTACATTCTTTAAAAGTCCCTGAAATTCTCCTTTTTCTGACCCCCTCACTCATTTTGTGGTCTCAGTGTTAGCAGCTATGCTAATAAGTCCTTAAAGTCCAAATACGAGACTTCAGCAAAGTTTATGTGTTTGTTAGCAGGAGCGACATCGGATCCATTTTGAAGTGTAAATATTGATGAACGCAGCTTTTAAGTGTTAAACATGTTCATTTAATGAAATCTGTTTCCAGTGTTTCAGAGTCGAAATCAAGGTTGCGTTACCAATCAGGCAAAGAGGGCCGTGAGACCCCCGGGGGGGACCAACAGATTTTTGCCCAGAGGCCTCAGAATAAATAAACGTGGCCGCGGTCCGACCAGATAAAGAGAATCCTGTCAGTCTTCTGTGGTGTTTTCACCTAAAATCTGACTCCCCTAAAACGAATTAATCAGTTAATAACTACGTTCATTTGAAAGCTGCAGACTTCTTGAGTTGAACACAGTTTTGTGAGCATGTAAGTCGACTTCTGGCTGTTAAACAGGGCAGCAAATAACAAAATACGGCAGTATTTAATATTTTCAAGCAATTTGAGAGCACAAATTATTCAACTGAGGAAGAAAAAGTGCAGTGAGAGCAGTTCAAGGTCTGATTGGGACCCTGAATGCACCAATAATAACTAACGTAAGGTTTAACTTGCCAGCCTTCACCGTCCTCAGTGGACGTGTGATTACAGAGGAACAGAGGATCGAGGAAGCGGCTCATCAGCGCCTGCTCTCCTTAACTCTTTGAAAGACGGCCGCGTACAGACTGCAGCTCTTCATCAGCCGTGATGCTGTGAAGAAGAGCAGCTCTGCCCGTTAATTCGTGTGAAAGCCGAGCTGATGCAACACTCTGCAACACGGCCGTCCTCCTCGGCTGCACGGGGGATTTCACCGCCGCCGAGCCGCCGAGCCACCGCCGCCGCAGCCCGGCCAGCTTCCCCCTGCCTGACGCAAGCGTTAAAACAGGTTGGCTGAGAGTTCAACACACCTCACAGATGAGAAGCCTTCACACACACACACACACACGCAGAGCATGTTGTATTTGGGGAGTAATTACAGCTCAGACAGGTCTGGACAGGTCCTGAGCTTCTCCTCCGTCTATCAGAAGGTCACTGAGGACAGTTTTTATTGGCCCACAAAGAGGCGCACAATGAGCAGACTGAACTGTATCTGCGGGTGGCTGATAAGGTCATCGATCAATGAAAGCCATGATTACCTGCCCAGGTGATGACCTGGCCTCTGCAGGCAGCGCTGGAGCACCAGAGTCTGGCTCTTTGTTTGGGAACGAGGTGGCTCAACGTCAGTTTAACACCTTCAGTGTTTCAGGTTTGTGCTCATATTTTGCACATTTCTAATTTTAGGTGTTTCAGTGCAAAGCAAACCCGACGGGACGAGAACGTCACGGAATCTCCAGAAAGAAAAAGTAAGACAACGAGTGAGACGATGAAGCAAAGAAACAATAAGAAAAGCTCTGATCCCGTTTACAGCACGATCAGATGATCCCTTCTTTAGCTGTTCCTCAGCCTCATCGCTCCCCCGTCCTCCATTTTCTATCATCAGACGCCGAATCAGCGGTGCATGCAGGAGGTCACGGGCGGCTCGTGCTGCTCGGTCATCCTGTGCTGAGGTCTGATGAATCACCTCCGTCATCGTCATCGTTTCGGACATTTTGCTGAAGCGTCCTGACAGCTGCAGCACCTGTGGAGGTGGATCATGACTGTGCAAAAAGGTGGCCAACTGAAAATACACTGCATGGCCAAAAGTAAGTGGGGAAAAACATGTTTTTGTCCATTTAATGTACTCGGTCACAGTTTGGGAGGGAGTGTTTTTATGGTTAATATTTCATTGCGGTATCTTTATGAAGCACGTCTGAATATTTCATCACTGCCATAACCAGCACTTAATCCTTGTTGTATATTCACCAGACAACTTCTGCTCATTCTAAATATTTTATTAACACCGCGAACAAACACAAACACAAACACATTAGGCAGCCGTCCACCGACCCGGCTGTATGGATCGTAACCTGCAGACATGTCTGAGGCAGACCGGCTGCTCAGGCGACAAACACACCGCTGGTGACTTTAAATGCTGATAAAAAAGTCTGTTTTCCAAAGACACAGAAATGCCAGAGCAGGCTTATTATTCCAGAAGTTATCACGAGGCTGTTTTCCCTCTCCCGTGCCGTGTTTCCTCTGCGTCTCTGCAGCAGTTAGCCACCTCCTCTTCCTCTTCTGCTCTGTGTTTGTCTCAAAGGCTCGATGAAAAGGAGCCTAAAACCTGAACAGGTTTGTTCACTCCTGAGTTCCAGACGTCTCATTAGCACGAGGCGCGCTGTAAGTCAGATGATTAAATAACTCTCAGCCTGTTTCGGCCGTCCCTCTCTCCGTCCATCGAGGAGCAGAACGCTCTGCCGCTCCGACGTCGGAGGCACAATCGTGTCACAGCTGATAAAAAGCTCAGACAGACAGTTCAGAGTCCTCCGTCGCTGAGAGGAAAGCTCTGAAGTGCTCTGCTGCCGTTTGCCTCCAAAGCAAAATTGCTGCACTAACAGCACATTTGAAGAGGGAAATAGAGCACGAGGAGGAATTTTCTGATTGGAGCCGCTGTCAGCAGCTCGGTGCTTTCCGCCGCTGCCCGGAGGCCCCTCCGCCGATCCGGATCGCTGTTAGCGCTGAGGAGGGTCTGCGGGTCAAAGCACTGACTGAGGCTGCCGGGAACCCTCAGACATTTTGAGATTCAGGCCTTTAAGTGAGACGAACGTGTGGCTCTGCTGAGCTCGGTCTCACAGATCCTGACTCTGACTCGTTAATGTGATTCGTTGATGAGCAGAAATTTGATTCAAATGAGGAACAAAGCAGACAGTTCTCCCACACCAACAAAAGGATCAGTCAGCGTCTTTTTAAAGGACCAGCGTCCAAAAACTGCTCAAACAGGTGATCTGATCGACCACCTTCACGCTTAAGGTTTGGTTTAGTTTAATCCACGAACGCCGCAGAGCTAAGTCAAGCTGAAGAGACACCAACATCAAGAGATGACGATCATCACTGTCGCAATCGTGAGAGGCTCCAGGAGACGACAACATAATAACCGAGCAGCCAATGCTAATGCTAATGCTAAATACGTGACTCTCACTGTGTAGCATCGGCCCATTAGCCTCAGTTACCCTCCACTGATTTAGCTTTGATAACACTGTGAGACCCACAGTGAACAAACGATCAATGCATCAAAGCAGAGACGAACCCCAAACCTACAGATGTTTTTCACTCTCTGACTCGTGCTCTTCAGCCCCAGCCAACACTGACTCAGGTGACATCACTCGAGGACACTGAGGCTAAATATCTGCAGACTCCTGGAAACACACGTGGACATATAAAATCAATGTTTTCCACTTAAAAGAAAAAACACTTGCAGTATTTCACACTCAAACTAAGTATCTGCAGGAGTATTTTTTCCTTTCAGACACACACACACACACACACACACACACACACACCTCCTCGCAGTCCTCTCCCCTGAGGCTCCTCACTGTATCTCACAGAGCTGAGGAGCCTCCCAGTGCATTATGGTGTGTTATTGTGTGTTATTGTGAATCCCTCCCAGGACGCCATCAGCCCTGATTCAATTTCTGCTCGGCCCCTGAAGGGCTCTGCTCCTCCCACGGAGACCAAAATTAAAACCCCATAAGCTGCAGCAGCTGCGGTAGCCGTGCCGGCGTCCATGTTGTTTTGGAAAAGAGCGGCGCCAGCTCGCCATAAAGGGCATCAGCGTGGATACCGCCGGTGCACTCATTAAAGCAAAATGCCAGTGATGTGGATGTTTTTAACAAGGTCTCATTAAGAACAGTGGGCCAGGAAGAGGCCGCGTACAAACAGCTACATGGAAAATAATGAGGCCGGGTTAATAATAGTAATAATTATCATAATGTTTTCAATTTGATTCAAGGCTGAGGAGTGGCATCCAGCATGACATGGAAATGAAGCGACACATCTGCAGTCAGTTAAGAGTCTGCATGCATGAATAGATGGTGAGGAAGGTGAAACATAAACGCCTCGGTGTCGATAAAACTCCCCCACAAACCCTGAATAATTCAGGAAAGAAAAGGAAAACAAGAGCTGAAAGAAGGAACAGCATGATTATAAATCCCACCCCAATGAGCCAAGGCACTAAAAAGGAAATTAAACAACACAAACTGCAACACGGAACACGTCCCGCAGTGTCTCAGTAACGTTTTGTTAACGATTTATTCCCTTAGTTTGTGCTCCTGATGCCTCTGGAGCTGCTGGCACCTCCTCACGCATCCTTCTCTGGTGAGTCGCCTTCATCTCCTTTGTTTCATCGCGGGTCAGCTGTCCATCAGCGTTTGCATCGCGCCAGTTTAGAGCATGCCTGATCCTATCCGCTCCACAGTGGAGGTTCTTCACAGTAAGACACGTGACGGTGACGCCGTGGTCCACTGACCTCACGGCAGCTCCGTCCTTGCTCTTCCCTCACATGTGACCTGCGGCTGAGTGCAGACAAGTTTCCTTTCTGGTCGCCCGTCAACTTACTCAAGCAATTAACGTTAATTAGGGCAGCTGCTGCGACCTGCAGCCGGCGACCTTTGAACTGCTGAAAGTGACGCTGAGTGAGAAGCTGCGACCACAGAGTCTTCTCCGCCGCTCTCTGCAGCGAGGAGGCCGGCGCTGCGAAGGAGAGCAGCTCTGCAGAGCTGTCGACAGCCTTTCTTTGCACCTCGCTGCATAAAGGACTCGGCTTGGAGGTAAAATGTGCAGAATCATCCAATCAGAGCGGAATGAAGAGGATGCTGGGCTGTCGTGAAGAGAGAGAGCAGCAAGCTCACTGCCAGGAAACAGGACCAGTACGAGCATCTCTTCTCCTGAACTTTAAACTCAACTCCTTATGTCACATTTCAAGGCTGCAGAGGAAGGAAACGCATCACACCTGCAGCACAATGAGCGAGTGTCACCCTTTAACACAGCAAAATGACTGGGAAACAGCAGGCAGATCTGCCAGGCTCCCACCCAGCATCAGTATTTCAGGGCTATCAGTTACCTTCCTGCACGATGTCTGGACGTAATCTCACTCATAGAGGAGCGTTTACAGGGTTGCATATGTACTGCAGATGGAGGAGGCGCAGCAGCATCGGCGGTCGTGGAAGCTGTCGGGCCGCCTCAGTTTGACCTGCTCTTGGTGTCTGATGACGGCAGTATGACAACACGTCGGAGGAGCAGCTGCTCGGAGCAGCAGAGCTGAACCTCCCGCTGCCAGCGCCGGCCTCTGCAGAAAACCCTCCTCTGCCAAATGAAGGGATTTCTGCTGCAGCTCCGAGGAACACAGGAGGACAGCGGGCGATTAACTCGGCTTCACGCGCTCGGCTTTCTGCCGACGACGAGATGGAGACGTTCCACCGTCAACACGGGCCGTCAGGAGACATTATGTTTTAGATTCAACACGACACGGACGGCCTCCATTAATAATTCATAACCGAGCGCGATATCAGAGAGATGTTTGCAGACAGATGAACTAAAGCTCTGTGTATTCTATCAAACTGTCAGCGTTTCTTCCAACCACACTGCTCGGTCTCTCTATTCTCACTCCATGAAAGCTGGTGTAACCAGAATGAACCTGGTCTAATCACCATCCACCTCTTTTACAACCCGGACTGGACCAGGATCTGTGACAATCTGCCAGTACGAGCGTTCCACAGCGCCGGGTCTCAGTATTAAAGAAGCCAGTCTACGAGATGAGCATCAGGACCAGTTCGTCTTTTTAAAAGACCAGAAAAAGTCTGAAGTCGTTGCTGAGGTTGAGCGATTTACTGAGCAGCACGAACGAGTGGCTTTAACGAACAAACTCCTGACTGACGGCACGCGGCAGCACGGCTGCTCTGGGTCAACAAATCTGCCTCTGTTACATCTGTCAGGTGAAACAGCTGCTTCTATTTCCATTTCACCTTTCAGAATGTTTTATTTATGGTTTATTATCACGAAAAGTCGGTGCTTTTTGCTTATATTGTGACCTGAGAGTGAAGGTTCCTTGACCTTAACCCAAAAAGAAAATGCTGCGTCTAAACTGGACCTTCAGAAATACAAGTTTGAGCTCACGGAGAGAAAACAGAGCAGAGACCTCTGGGAGCGAGACGAGCGGCTGGCGATAATGTTCAAACTGTGTCAGAGCAGCTGACTGGACTGAGATCTCTCCTGAGGCTGAGGTTTAGAAAACAGTAGATCAGCTTTAATAACATCAGAGTTAAATCACAGCGTTTACCTGGTCGTTACAGGTGAGAGCGGTTGTGACTGTGCAGCACTGATTTCTATTGGCTGAACAGTGTGTCAGAGGACGACCTGCGGCGCCGTGCTGCGTCTCCCGCCGTGACGTCGACATCGTCCTCGTTCACACTCTTTTCTCCTCCCTCTCACACACGTCGGATATTTTCTTCTCTGCGTGGACGTCAGGAAGTCGCGCTCAAGCGCTTTCTGTTTTTCAGCTCCATCACAGACCTCACTGCTCCAAATGTGAGTCCCATGGCGTGTGACCTATATGCGATATCTGATGTCACTCAGCAGACGCCGCCGTCACAGGCAGCTTTTCTCTGAAGCGAGGCCGGTGCTAACGGTGCAGCCTGGAGACATCTTGACTTCCTCCGACATGCCCCTCAGCAGAGCGATATCAGCAAACACACCAGAAACATCAGGTGTGAGCAGCCAAAAGGTGTTCTCGAGTGTTAAAACCAAAGAAGAGTGTCACAATCACAGGAGACATGCAGAGACTGCTGTTATTTTCTGTGCAAACGACCACTTTGTGTGTTTTTTTACACGGGAAGCGGCGTTCAGGGGGATGTGTTGGCAGAAATGTAAAATAATATTCAGAAGTATGTTTTGATTGGTGTATAATCACCTGAAAATAAAGGCTGAGCTCCTTAGATCTACACAAACTCGCACGGTCGCCCATATTGCATCACCGCTACAGCAAGCCAGAGCGGACAAACCAAACACCGACTCTGGAGACTGTTTTACGTGAAAGTGAAGACCCCCGAAGCTTCTCCTCCGTGCTTGGAAAGAAAGTGCGAGGTGTATTCAGCTGGTTGTAATCTGCAACCTCACCACTAGATGCCACTAAACACACCGGTCCTTTAATAAAGTGTAATACAATAACAAGTCTCTGCCTCAGGAGCATGTTTTGAGGGGGGGGGGGCGCTGTGCTCTCGACACCCTCCTGCCTCCCCTCAGGCAAAGCACCGCACCTGTCGGCAGGTGTCCTGCAGCGCCGCAGGTGTGAGTCCCTCTGCAGGGGCAGCGAAAGCCTCGTAGGTGATTTGGGGAACGCTACGTTTATCTGTGTTTATCACGGTGTGATTCTTAAACAAACACCGTTTTTTAATCATCTTAATGTAAAATAGTAATCTGCCTGTCAGGGATGCAGCTGGTGGGGGTCCATCCCGCCGCCGTCGCACACTTCAACCCTCTTCCCGTTCAATAAAGAAATGCAGCAGATTTCTCGTCTGACGAACCGCGAAATGTCAATTACACATGTTTGTTTTCAGAGATTACAGAGGCGTCTCTGGAAGCAGGGCGGCGTGTGGATCACCGTGCAGACACTTCTCTGGTGTCACAGGCCGATTTGACGGTCGCATCATAAACACGGCTCCTCTTGGCGCCTCCAGCCTCGCAGCTCGGCCGAACGTGACGCTCGTACTAACGACTGTGATGACAACCGAGCGTCTGCGGCGGGACGTGTGTGTTACAGCCGCTCGCGTCAAACAAGCAGCCGTGAAAGCTGAGACCTTCGCCGATATGCTCTGAGCGTGTGATCAGAAGCGGCGCCACGGTGAAGCGCTGGGCTGACTTTGCACGTCGTCTGGTCGCTGTATGAGCTGCGTGCTGCTCGAAAGCACATTTCAGTGAGAGGCTGCTGAGGAAGAGGCCTCCTCTGAACAGGCAGCGTCAATTTAACGCCAGGCCAAGACATGTTGGTGTCTCTGGGACAAACAGACGGCAAGTAGGTGCGTCCATTTAGCTTTAGCTCTAGCTTTCTTTGGAGCTAAAGGAGTTAGAAGGTTTCCATCGAGCAGTGACATGCAGCTCTGAATCTCAAACACGTGTTCCGAGGAAACCTCGGCCTCCACGGATCACTGAGGATTTCCGACATGCAGGAATTCAGGCCTGAATCTGCAGACAAACAGTGTTTGTGCTCTAAATTCAGAATGAGTCGCATGCATGAGGCTCCACACGCAGAGGCGGCTTCAGGAACGTGCCTCGCTGCATTTTCATACCACAGCAGCGGCTTCAGAACAGCCACCTCCGACCTCTGACGAGCCTCCTCTGCGTTCAGCATTAGCTCCAGCGTCGGCGTCCCTCCCCTGCTGCGGCCTTTGGCGAAGCTTCTCCCGAGCATGTGATCCTGACATTTCCCCACAGCTCAGCCTGCAGCTCAGCGGCGCGCTCGTCTCTTTAATGTCACCTTATGGATTCAGCGTCTTATTTTTTTCCTCACAGCGAGAAGCTGAGAGCGGCCATTGCGGTGAGCTCCATCAGCGTCTCTGCGTGGCTGTAAACAAGGCTGACGGATTGCTGCCTGAATGCACAGAATACTGAGCGCTGACACGCGCGTGGCTGGTACGTGAAGTCCACAGCGTCGCAGTTTATCTGCGTTCGCCTCAGGCTGATTTACTGATTATTGATAATTGAATGGGAGCTCCTCTTTTCTCCTCAGATCTGGGAAAATGTGGATGTGAAAGATTTCAAGACGAAGAGGAGTAGATGTACTCAAGAACAAAATCTGCAGAGTGCGACTCCCAAAGATGGCTGACGATTCAGGAGAGGAGCGCTTCCTGACGGCCGGACTCTGACCCCGCCGCACGGTGAAGCTCGCACTTCTCTGATTGCTGCTACGCTGTGCTCGCTGTGTGAAAACCAGCAGCCGAGGACGCAGCTTTGACGCAGGTAACCAGTTAACGAGCTGGTTTCTCTGCCGCTTTCACCTCATGGTGGGCAGACACACATGCAGAGCAGCAACACTGAAAACAGAGAGTGTGTGTGCGGTGAAATAACAGCAGAGCAACATCCAGCTCGCTCCATCACAACATGCAGCTCTGAGCAGATCAACGCTTCATTACCGGCAGCGTGGCTGGTGTCGCCTCCACCGTGTCAGCCTGTGTGTGTGTGTGTGTGAGCCTGTGTGTGTGTGTGTGTGTGTGTGTGTGTGTGTGTGCCTGTGTGTGTGTGTGTGTGTGTGTGTGTGTGTAATCATAGCCGTGAAAGATGCACTCATGAAACTGTACACGAGTACAGCTGAACTCAGAGATGAGTGTGACTAGAGAATGACTACTGAGTACTCATGTTATACTGCAGTAAAGAATACTGACTACTCATATTATACTGCAGTAAAGAATACTGCGTACTCATGTTATACTGCAGTAAAGAATACTGCGTACTCATATTATACTGCAGTAAAGAATACTGCGTACTCGTGTTATACTGCAGTAAAGAATACTGAGTACTCGTGTTATACTGCAGTAAAGAATACTGAGTACTCGTGTTATACTGCAGTAATGACTACTGCATACTCGTGTAATAATGCAGTAATGACTACTGCGTACCCGTGTCATGATGCAGTACTGACTACTGCATACTCTTGTCATGATGCAGTACTGACTACTGCGTACTCGTGTTATACTGCAGTACTGACTACTGCGTACTCGTGTCATGATGCAGTACTGACTACTGCGTACTCGTGTCATGATGCAGTACTGACTACTGTGTACTCATGTTATACTGCAGTAATGAGTACTGTGTACTCGTGTCATGATGCAGTAAAGAATACTGCGTACTCGTGTTATACTGCAGTACTGACTACTGCGTACTCGTGTCATGATGCAGTACTGACTACTGCGTACTCGTGTCATGATGCAGTACTGACTACTGCGTACTCATGTTATACTGCAGTACTGACTACTGCGTACTCGTGTCATGATGCAGTAATGAGTACTGCGTACTCATATTATACTGCAGTAAAGAATACTGCGTACTCGTGTTATACTGCAGTAAAGAATACTGAGTACTCGTGTTATACTGCAGTAAAGAATACTGAGTATTCGTGTTATACTGCAGTCAAGAATACTGTGTACTTATGTTATACTGCAGTAATGACTACTGCGTACTCGTGTTATAATGCAGTACTGACTACTGCGTACTCATGTTATACTGCAGTACTGACTACTGCGTACTCGTGTCATGATGTCAGCCAATGAGAGCTGCTGCTGACTAAAATGAAGTCCTGACTCGCTCAGATGACAGAATCCATTTTAAAGGGCAGTTTGCTTTGGAGGCGTTCTGCAGAGCCGACAGTCGAGTTTGACGCTGAAAGACGAGCTGACGGTTTGTCCCTGAAGACCCCCGAGGGGGACAGACGGTCTGCGATACTGTATCTGCTGAAGACCACAGGCCACTGCAAGCCTGGACAACATGCAGCGCACCGTCCAGCCTGTCCTGCAGCAGACAGACGGACGGACAGACAGGAATAAAGACGGCACCTCACAGAGCTTCTCAGCCTCTGTCGGCTCACTCTTTTGGTTTCACAGCACGTTTCCTTCAGTCCACCCACCGAGCACCACCGGCTCATTTAGCCGCTAAACAGCTGGTGGAGACCAAACCGGAGCTCAAAGGAGTGAATACTGAACTTACACTCATGGTGCTGCTGTGTGTAAGAAGGCACGTTGCTGGCATGTAATATCTTGACCTTTAGAAAAGTACTTTAACGTCTCCGTGTCTGTCAGCAGCACTCTGGCTAGCTGTCAGCTTCGAAAGTGGAAACACTTAAAATCGAAAGTTGAAGTTTAAAATGTGCTTTTTGCCTTAAATTCCACCTCCAATACCAGCTGAGAATACCTGAAAGTAGTTAAGACAATATGAATAAAACCTTCTATCACCTGTAATAACATTCTGCATTATTTCCAGATATAATTACGTAGTGAATTTACTGTAAACTGTTCAATAACCGAATGCTAATGTCTGTTTTTGGCTAATCCAGCTGACTAAATGTCTGAAAAATCAAGATAAGTCAGTAACAGATAACAGTGACGCAGATCTTGACCGGGCCTTAATGTGAAGGGGCTTCCTGGTTAAATAAATAAAATAAAAACATTTCATGCGTCCCTCTTCCTGCCTGGTTATGAAACATTTGCCCGTGATGACGCCGACGCTCTCTAAAAGCTAATGGTTTTCCTGCTGCCACAGTCTCATCAGACATGACAGATAGTCGTTGTTGTGTAATAGAGGGTGTCAACCTGCACGCTGGCCAGCGGCAGATTCAGCGCGAGCCAGGCGGCCTCATCGGCGAGTGTCACACTGCTCCGTTTGCATTCGCGTTCCTCCGCGAGGCTTCCACTGCTTTCCCAACGAAGCCAAAATACTGCTGGAGGCAGAAGCATGGCGGCACTGCAGAGAGCTTTTAAAAAAGACCACATTTTCATGAGGTGAACTCTGATATGTCACGAATTTCCCACTGATTTCTGCCATTTTCTGGATATTAATGCAGTGATGACTCTTTCTGTCTCCTGTCGAGGTGCAGAGCTCACAAAAAAATGAATAGTTTTATGCTGGAAGGAAAGTGAAACCCATCAGGATCATGTTTTACTGCAGACACCAGAGACGATCCGGGCATGTTTTAACGGATCAGTGTCACATAAAATGAACCTGAATCTTTTTTTACTGTGTCCTGTTCAGCTCAGCCTCAGCTCAGGTGGAAATACGAGTGTACGACGTCTCACCGATGCACAAACACACACGGTCGTTTTCTAAAAGTCAACTTTTAATCAGACACATTCAATAATAACCGTACGCTCCATTCAGACTGTGTGGAGGCTTTTCACACCAGGCGACTTTAGCATGAGCCTTTCCTCCGTGTGGGTGGCCATCCAGGAACCTGATTGGTCGTAACGTGAGGCGCACAGCGCACCTGTCACCTGCTCAGCATGACATCGACACTGAAGCAGAATTAACCTCGTCAAAAAGACAATCAGAAGCGGCGCAAACAGACAAACATGCACGTTTAATTAAGTGATTCAAGTAATATTTGTCATATTTTGAAACATCTATAATTTAACGTTTGACATCTGGAGAGCTGCAGTGAAGAAGGAGTTGTGGAAACTTAGACGGTTTCATTTACTCTGAGTGAATCAGGAGCTTAAAGCTTAAAAATCTATTTTCATTTCCAACACACACTAAAATCCCTGAGAGTGAAGACGAACAATGACTCCTCTCTTGTGTCCTTTTGGAGTCTGTTACTCAAGGCTTTCCATCAGCACACACCATGTTTTACAGCAAAATCAAAGTTTTAAACTAAAAAGCCCGAAGCAGGTTGAACACGAGTGTCTAAGAGAGGATCTGGACTCATGTGTGAGACCTGGACGTGAAGCCCGAGGAGCTTTCTGAGGCTGAGTTTCGTTTTCTTCGTCAAACGCAGGAAACAGATTCAGGATCAGAGGAAAGGCCACACATTCGTCTTTGATGGATAAATCAATACAAGGCGCCGGCAGCAGACTGTTTGAGGCGGCACTTGAAAGCTTCTATTAAGGTCTTTGGTCTGTGTCTGCCACAAAGTTTGTCCCTGGTGGCCACCGTACAACTAAAAGCAAATCAAACTTTTCAGTAGAATCAGCTCAAACTTCTGGATGTTCATTATTTCCATGTCAGACGATCCTTTGTGGGCTAATCAGCAGGATCTTGACACTTAAAGCTCCCTCTCCCTCCAATCTTTCACCCTTTTCCAGATTTCAAGTCAAAAAACGGAGAAGAACACATCGAACACTTGACATCTGGAGTGTTTTCAGTAAACTGTTTGTGGTCAAACATTTTCACCACGAGGCCGTTCGTGCATTTTTCCACCTGCTGTTTTTCCACGTTTCAAACAGATAACAGTAATCCAAAAGTAATCTCATTAAACGCTGACCCCAGAGGAGAGCGGTGAACGCCGCTGGCTGCCGTCCGGCGCTATGAATAGATTACAGCTGGGAGGTAATCCCGTCTGAAATCATCCTCAATGTGAAGAATAAGCCGAAAATCACCCTCACTTTAAGCTTAAAACCCCACTCAATATGCTCTCAAACAGGGCAGATGCCGCTGCATCAAACCCACTTCAGTGTGTGGGGTGAAAACACGAGGAGGTAAGAATGATGAGCAGGAAATTCAGACAAAACCATCTCAGGCTGTTTGGAAAATGACGCTCAGTCGACACAGAGGACGAGTCGAGGAGAAAAAATCCATGTTGTCAGAAAGCTGCTCTCCTCAGCGTCCCTTAGATCCTTCAAATAATTACTTATTACAATAATGAGCAAACAGTGTGCGTTCACTACAACAGAAAAGACTGAAAAAGGACATTAAGTACAATAAAACACGCTTTGGGATCAACGACCTTCAAGCAAGAAACTAAATTAGAAAACAGCCTTTTTTTATCAGCTTTATCCTTTGTTGGGCGTCTATTAAGAGCGCTTCAGAGGCGTTTGAACAGGAAGCAGATTACTGACAGAAGAGGTCGAAAATACAGACGATCTTTAGAAATTAACATCTCAGTTAGCTTACAGTAACCACAGGGAACTTTCACTTTGTGTTGATTTTGGCGCCCCCTGTGGACAGAAGCGGCAGTGTCGTGTGCACTTAAAGGCAGCTGTTTGCAGGAATGAGGCGTTGACATGAGGACAGCGCAGAGGCTGAGGCAGGTCTCACTGCATGCTGAAGTGCACTTTGAAATGCTGTTAAAAGAATGGTTGCCACTTTATTAGGTACTCCTGCACACCGGCTTCTTAATGCAAATATCTAATCCATTGTTATTCAGACCAAACAGTGGAATGAGGAGGACATAATTGTTGGTGTAACACCTGAGAAGCTGCTGATCTCCTTTCTCTAGACAAACCAAACACGGCCTGCCAGAGCACTGCTGCTGACCATGTGCGTCCCTCCACGTCCACTGTCTATCATCTTCCAACGCTCCGTGTCACAAAGCACGCGTCATCTCCTGCTGCCTCCTCCGACATGACAGCGAGTTCAGCCAACTCAGATCTCAGCTCCTCTGGGACGCGGCGGACTGGGGATCCTCGGCATGAGCCTGGAGCCGACAGGTCTGCAGCAGCTCTGTGATGCTCTCACGTCAACATGGAGCACAAATTCTGAGGGATGTTGTCCTGGGGGGATATCTGGTACTAGAAAGGTACCTAATAAAGCGGCCAGTGAGTGAATGTTACCTATTTCTAGCTTAAATCCAAGTCTAAGTCCTGGTTTACTTGCAGACTCTTAACATGAGATGATCAGATCTTTCACAGTAGGAGACTCGTCGGGAAACTGGACCGGGAGACTCGTGGAGGCTCAGTGAAGACGGATGGGTCTCTGCACTGTGCTGGGACGCTTCACATGTCTCCCTGAAGTCATGATCCCAATCAGGTGTCACCCTCAGTCAGCGCCTCACCTGTTCCTGATCATTATTCTGTTTGCTGTGTGTTTGACCTCAGGAGGCCTCGCAGGGTGAGACGTCCCACCACTGTCCATTAAGACAGAGCTGCTGTCATTTAACCCCCTGACCCGGCCTCAGGCCACCGCTGCACTTCATTAACACAGCGACGGTGAGGAGCACCGGGGGGTGGGGTGGGGGGGGGGTCAGGTCCAAGCAGACAACCGCTGTTGTTCTGGTTTTCTCTCAAATCTTTGCTCATCATCTGCTGACTGAAACCTTTACAACCGTCCACGCTCAGTGGAAAGCAGCTGTGAGGCAGCTGCTCTAGCTCCTCAGTATCAGGCCAACTGAGCTGATCGTGCATTAAAAAACAATCCAAATATGCATTTAGTTAGTTTTTCAGCTTTTATATAACACTGAACTGCATCAGATGTCTTGTTTTGTCCGACCAACAGCCAAAAAACGAAAGATATTCAGCTTATTATCATGCAAGATAAAGAAAAGCAGCAAATCCTCTGAAATAATCTGATTAAAAATTTAAATTTTTGCTTGAAAAATGAGGAAAATGATGAATACCTTTTTAAAATAGCTGCCAGTTATTGTTGTGTGCATTTGTAAAGATTGTTGGGAGTAAATATTACTTAATTAATGATTTAATGACGGTTTATCTTATCACCTCATTCTGGCCTGCAGCTTTCCTTTCCTTTGCTTTTGAACGTCACCTCGTGTCCTGCGTCCAGCTCTCTGTTTGAGCCCAGAAACATCACCTTCATTGAGATGAAGGTCTGGCCGGCCAGCTGATAATGGAGGTCGAGGAGGTGGTGAGCGTTGAGTCAGCGTTTGGCATGAAAAACTGAGTGACTCGCAGGAAAGTCTGGAGGTCGATCACTGCTGAACGCGCTGGACCGCAACAGCTTCAGGAAATTTGGACTCGACGATGACGTTTGAGTAAAAGCATCAAAGGATAAACTTCAGTGAGAGAAGGTGGGAAACAGCTTCCATATTCCCTGAAGGTGGTTTGGGGACCGATTACGCAGTAAAAACTACACAAGGTTTCATTTATCAGGTCAGGACACTCCTCTGGCACTAAAACTCCCCAAAAGGTTTAAGAGCCCGAAGCAGAGAGCAGACAGAGCAGGAAACGAGCCGCTGAGGCGTCTTTTTTATCGTTTTAGAGCCCAGACTCAGGGGCTGTAACTCTCCCACACACACTGATTCATGTGGGCCGGCCGAGGACGAGGCCGGAGGAATAAACAAACGGTGGCCGGCGCCAAAATCCTGTCGGTGAAGTTTGAGATGGCAGTGAGCCAAAGATTAAATCAAGTGCTTCATTCTTTTCGCCTCTAAAAAGACTGAAAATGGCCAAACTGCCCTGAGTCATCCACATCAGTGTCTTTTAATACCCTGCCTGAAACTGACTCTCGCTCTGTTAAACTGTACCGTCGTATTTGGGTAAGACTTCTTTCATCATAAAACACTTCAAATGGATTTTACTTTCAATGTGAAGGAGATGCTTCAAGTGTTGATTGTACTAACAGCAAACAGCAGCAAGTCTAAACAACGTCTCACCAAAATCTGATAAAAAGTGACGTGCCCGTCTCTAATACAGGCCTGTTTCTAATAAAGGCTCTCTCTGCAGTCGAGGAAAATGAAAGCTCAGGACACTGCTTGAGAATTTAGGGTAATACAGTAAGTTTTCTAGGTACAAAATGAATATTTGGAGGAAGCTTTCATAATATTGCCTGATTTTTAAAAGACCACTTCTTCTGGCCATCAATACGTCCCCTTCGGAAGCAGCGGCTCTTAAAAAACTCCGTTTGGATGGTTAAATTGTAATAACTGCTGATTTCTAAATGGATGAATAGTATTTGTGGCCTGCTTTTGAGGTCATTCATGACAGAAGACTGAGAATGAAGGACGGTAAAAGCTTTTACGTCTGTAGCAATTTTTGCAAAGCCTGGGAGGTCACAGCACCAAAATGTCACTGGAAAAGTCCGCCATTAAAAGCTCAAAAAGCTGCTGCTGATGGCCCTGATCCTTCATTAAATATTAAGGGTGGCTGAGTGCAGTGTCTGGTAACAGCCAGATTGTCCAAGATCAATCGTACGAAACGGGCGAGATAAAGGAGGAGGAGAAGGTGAAAGAGGGGTGAGGGGGAGGAAGGAGAGGAGATAAAGTCATACGGATTCCCTCCTCCCTCGCAAACCGTTTCTCATCAAGCAGAGTCAGTCGGCCGCTCGCAGAGGAAACGTCTTCAGAGTTAAGCTGCAGATAGACGGCGAGCGGCGAGCCGTCATCTGGAGGACGAGCAGACTTTAAAGGTCACAGCGAAGGCAACAGGAACCGTGTCAGGACAAACATGGCCGCCTTTCACTGCATTCAAGGTTCAGGGAAGCAGAAATTCTGCCTAGTAACAAGTGACCACAGGCCGCAGGGAATAGCCCAACGATAGGTAATAAAAAGTGCACAACATGCTGGAGAGTCACAGGTTTTTTAACGAGTATTTCAGTCTTTCCGAAGCTTGTCCTCTGAGGGTGAGGAGACCAAAGCGTCAGCACGTTTTTGGAAATACAAAAATGTATTGAAGGAAACACAGAAACGGTCCACATCAGACTGACTTGTCCAGCTGAATTGTAGATGTTCAGGTTTCTGTTTCTCTGAGCACTTTGAGGACTTGATGTCCAGGTTAGCTGAGAGGAGGACAGCTGCTGATGAAGATCCAGTGATGGATGAAAGCTCGAGAACAGCTTCAAAACGGAGGTTCAGGTGAGACTGACTGAAAACGACCCGTACGTCTGCATGTTGAACTGCCGTGAATGTGGCGAAGGTCTGTCTCAGACAAACTGGACAGAGGGCAGAGCTGAAAACCTTCCCATGAGCCACCACTGCAGCAGATGAACGAGCACCTCCATCATCCAGCCATCCATGCAGTCACATACAATTACTGTGGATGAAACCACAGCTGTGAGAAGAATCACAGACACACAAATTTAATATTCGCGTCTCCTGTCCATGAAGGTGGTGCTGTGTCTTCACTGAAATCAGCAAACGGTGTCCTGATCAGCCAGGAGCAGTGTTTGCAAAAAAAACCCTGAGAATCAGTTTCTTAAAAGCTGAAACACACACACACACATATTTCCAGGGCACGCTAACAGCTAGCGCTGGAGAGCGCATGCATGTAGCCTCCTCACCATAAACACATTGGGTCGGCTTTGTTCTCTATCTCCTCTGTGCAGCCGGCGCTTCAGGTAAGCCGAGTTTGACCTTGAAAGAGGAAACTGCGGTGAGCTTGAAGAACGGCTAATCAGTGGGTGTGAAGCTCCTGCCGCGTGTGTGTGCGTGTGTGTGACAGAGGGAGGAAGCTATTGACAGTTTTATAACGCTCTTAGCTGCATGAGAGCTCTCTCCTAACACCAAAACACACACATTATCATACACACTCCCCCACAAACCAGAACAGCCTAATCGGTTATTTACTGACACCTCTGTTCATTGAACAGCTAGCAAAAGGCTAAATACCCTCTGCACAAAGGCAGCCGTCAATACAGCAGCGAACGGAGGACCAGAATCAGGTCTATTCGGAGTCTTTTCAGGGGGAGAAAAAAGCCAACAGCAGGTCAATATGATCTCATTGTACTGAGAGCCAGAGGATGGGATCCGATCGTATTGGTGTGAAGGTTTGAAAGGAAATGCAGCGACAAACACCGAAGCCTCCGACAGGCCCGAGACAAAGGATGTGGGACCAGCATGTAAAGAGCCGGAGCCGGATCGATGGAGGCTATTCAGAGTCTGACGGGAACAATCAGGGAGCCGTGGACGACTCTCAACTGTATTTACAACTCCTGCTACCAAATAAATAAATAATACTTCTGAAAATTGGAGCCGAGATGGAGCCGAGTCAATCGACTCGTAGACGAATCTGAGAGTGACAGCAGAGACGTTCGGGTTGATCACGGCTGGCAGGAAGAACGTCAACATACCGCTTCTGTCCGACCTCCACGGCTTCACATGGTGATGGTGGTTTGGCGGCTGCTTCCACGTAAAACCCTGATTTGTCTGTAAAGACTTCTGCATGTAGTGGCTGGTTCATGTAATCACATCTGTACAGTCAGTGCACCAGATGTGGTATTAGCAGCACGGCTAGCTGCGATCAAGTTTAGCTTAAGTCGAGATGAAACCAAAAACACCTTTTTAATCCCTTTAGATCACATGTTCAGTCACAGAGTGCACCTGTTTAACAACATGTGCCAACAGAAAAAAGTCAGTGTCTTTATCAAAATCCTGTTTTCTTCCTACAAAATAAAATATGACACGTGGCTTCAACCGACCGGTTCCATGACATCCATCATCAATCAGTCCTTTAGCAACAGCACGCTAAGATCCACGATCTCACTCATGTCTCCATCTGATCACAACCTGACACCTTTAGCCAATCATCTGCTCTCTCTCTGCTGTCTGTCAGCTGCAGGTCGTGCATCAGCGCGACGCTTGTGAGCTGAAGCCCTTTGAGAACTACCACAAACTGCCTGTTAAAGAGGCCTCCACGCTACAAAAGGTGTAACGATTCCTGTAACGTGATGAGTCTCTGACGTGGTCACACTGAGTCAAACGTTCACGCGTTTGCGGCGCTCTTCGTCCCTGTTTAACTTTGTGGTTGGGAGACGTCTGATTAATCCCGAGCTTCGTTGTCTAATTGAGCTGACAGTCATCGTCCTCCTCGCGTCTCCTCTCTGCAGTTAATATGTATGTTATATGTTCACCACATCCTTAGGCAAACACAGTTAATGAGAGCAGATTAGCAGCGCTCGAGTCGAGGATGTTTAATTTCACAGCGAGCCCGGTCGTCCTAACCCCAGGAGCGCGGCGTGAGCCGTCCTAATCCCCCTCCGCCGCCGCCGCCGCCGCGTCCCTCCGCCTGAACATGTAAGGCCCTGATCTCCGAGCATCTCCACGTCGACTAATATCAACACGCCATGCTAACGTAATCCCTCGCGCCCACAGAGCAGCCAGCGAGCTAATGCTGCTAATAATGACACGAGTCCAGACTTAACTCAGAGGAAGCTGATGAACTTCTGACTGAACTTAGAAGAACAGACTCAGATTTGCTGATCGGCTGTTTGTTCACGTTAATCGTGGGCTTGGCGGAGAGGTCTCAGCAGCTGGGTTCAAACTGGGCTGAACTGAAGTCCAGTTTACGGATTAAAACTTAATTTTCAATCTGCAGTTACTCGCTTCACTTTGAAGCAACTTTGAAGTGCAACAACAATCTTTCTGATTATTGTCTCGAGCAGCTGATGAATCATTTCGTAGAGAATGGTGAAAAATGTCCCTCACGAGTTCCCAGAGTCCCAGCTGACGTCTTCATGTGTGTCTTTTTGTCCCCAGTCGGCCGTAAAACTCAAAGATGTTCAGCCACCAAACAGCAGAAAAAGAGCAGAACGTATCCCTCCTCTTAGAAGTGACTCAAAACAATTAATCACCAAAACTGCTGCTGATTCATTTTCTGCTGATCCACTAATTGATTCATTGATTTAGTCGCTGCAGCTCTGATTGAAATTACAACCCGGAGAAAGTCCAAGAAAAGTTTGGATGCTGTGTAAAACATGACTAAAACAGAATAAACTCAACTAAAAGCAGCACAAAGACAAAATCTTTCACGTTTGAGCTCGTCAGCCTCAATGATTTCTACTTCGACAGCTGAAAATCAACGCAGACGGCCTGTTTGGACTCCAGTCTTCATGCGCGTCCACATATTTTGTTCATACTAACCATCACAATGTGCATAAAAACGTGTCGTCTGGTTGCTATTTCAAGCATTTTAGGAGGCGTTCAGAGCAGCGAATGGAAAAGCTTTTATGGACTGACGACAGCCGGATCGCTGTTGTGTTGAATCTATCAGGTTTTATTGATCTGCTAAAATCATAAAACGCTGCAATCACCCGCCCCAAAGCAAAGCGTCACGCTCTCGAATCCGGCGAGCGGCAGCCTCGACCTCTGACCTTTCCTCTGCGAGGCTCGCCGGGTCGGTGGCTGCCAGCGGAGTGACACAGCTGACCCACGCGAGGGGGAGCTGGGAAAACCCCCCTGAGCTCCACAACAAGAGACACGCAGCGCGGCGTGCAGTCAGCCGCATCACGTCCCCAGCCATCTACACGGCCACGCACGGGTCAGCTGAGGCGCAGGAGTGAAGCATGATGGGATTGAGCGTGACGCGGGCAGAGGGACGAGGCTCCGTCCGTCCAGCCCTCAGACCAGGCGGCGTGCTGCTCCCTCCGTGTCTTTTCGCAGCGTTTAGGCTGCAGCACGTGAGGCTTCCGCGGTATTTTTGGCGTTTCCTGCACTGTGAGTCTGCGCTGAGTCAACAAGCGCCACGAGAATAAGTCATGAGTCACATGTTCTCTGCGCACAGCCGGCGTCCCGCTTTGTGGAAGACGCCACGGAGAGATGAGGGCTTTAGCCTGCTGTCAGCGACACACAAGGCTCAGGGTGGAGGTCGTTCCTCACCTGCCTGCCCTTCATCCCCCCCCCCCTCGTGCTCGTCTGGGCGTGGCTCTTCCTTTTCTCACCTGCTGCCACTCAACCCGCACACCTGCAACCCATCTGCTCGTCCGCTCCTGCAGTGTATTTACCTCAGCTCACCACCGGACGAAAGCTGCCAAACCTCTGAGGGGTTTCCGTCTTTGAGGAGGACTTTCAGTGTCGATGATTACTTCTCTTATTTTATCGTTTGGTGTCCACACACCAAAGTTTTCAGTTTTCAACAAAATAAAACAGACAAGAGCTGCAGATCCTGCAGAGACTGCTTCATTTTCACGTCAGCAGATGTGAGAGCCAACGTGAGAGGACGTGCAGGCTGTCAGCAGGACATGCATTTGATTAAAAGTAAAGTTGTGTTCCATCAAATGTGTAAAGTATTCAGAATATTTTCTGCTTGAGTTTTCGAGAAACGGTGACAAAATGTGCAGAAATTTTGGATTTTGAGCCACAGAACCGTAAATTAGCTGATTCTTACTATGATATTTACTGACTGAAGGCCGCTGAGATCAAACTGAAACTGACAGATTTTGGAAGTTTGGCATATTTCAGCAAAGAATATTCAGCAGAGTCGTGTGAAAGTATTTGAGATCATCGCCTCTCCGGGCTGAAGGTCTCTGCTGTGAATGTGCTGACGGTGCATCTGCTCTGAAGGACGCTGGATACCTGCTCTGCAGGTGTGTTTCTGTCTGACGGACAAGCTGAAGCCGTTTGCAGACTCTGACTTGTTGTTTTGTTCGGTTCATCTTTCTCTGTCTTCTGTTGTACTTCCTGTTTCTGTATTGTCCACATTTACAGCCTGTGAATCCTCATTTCTAATCATTCTAATGTTAATACGAACAGCTCGAGCCGCTGAGAGAAAGGTGGAGGCGAGCACAGCTGAAGAGTTTGAGACCTTCAGTCTGAAATGAGACGAAGGCTCCACTTCAGAGTATTTAACACTCCTCTTGAGAAAATAAAAGCTCCTTCAAACCACATCTTTGATTTTTACCACACGCTGAAATTAAACACCTCCAGCCCACTTTTCTATCGAGACGTGCGCATCCAGCGCTTCATCTGCTCATCAGCGAGCAGATCGAGACAACAGTTTACACTGTGTGGATGTAGAATGTGGAGGACGTGTGTTTCCACTCCAACAAACAAGCTCCATCAAAACCAACCAGGAGCAACGAGTCGAAGAGGGAAATAAAAAAACAACTGTTGGCTGATGAATAATTGTCTTATTAACCTTGAGTGCACACTGGTGGCTCTGTAATCCCTTCAACACACTTTTAGAAAGCCTAATTAACAGGGAGCAAAAACATTTCAGCAGCACAAAGTGAAATCTGTCACATGTTCACCGACATGGTCCAGTCAGAGAGCATCTTGTTGGCTTAGCTCGTGGAGACGTCACACAACGCAGGTGAGGACACAAACTGGGAGAGAATTATGGGAAGGAGGCTTTTCTCTCACCTGAGTTTCCTCAGGACAAACAACAGGAACCTTTCCGGGTGTAGAGTTTAAAAAGCTTTTGCTCTGCATCCATAAATCAAGCAGAGGAACTGCAGACTGCTGGAAACTGTGGGTTTTTAATGCATTTCACAAGCTGAGTCTGACACTTCAGCCTCTGCCTCCAAAAGCAAAGACTGGGGGGACGAACAGGAAGCCTTGTTCACACTGCCAGCTCAAATCAGCCTTTGTTTAGTCCAGATTGTATCCAGGCTGACTTCAGAAAGTCTAAAAACACACATGAAAGGCCAGTTTTGGATCTGAGCCGCAGGTGGAGGTGGACTGAAATGTGATTCCGATCAGGTTTCTGCAGATGCATCTCAGTCTGGACGCTCAAATCTGACTTCTTCTCGACACGCAGCGACAACGTCAAATCCAGAACGACTGAAGCGCATCAGACCAGCTGAGCCGAATCCACGCTGCTGCAAGCAGAGCAGTGTGGAGGACAACAGAGGACAACAGAGGACAACGGTCTCCTGCATTACACCTTCACCATGTTTCAGCATTATCTTCCTCGCTGAGAGGAAGTTCAGTGGATGTCATGGATGAAGACTGTGTGCATCATCACCCACACCAAAAGTGGGACTTTTGTGACCATGTGCACAAATCTATACATTAGATGTCTCACAAAGTGTCCTCATACTGGGCTGCAGCAGCTACAGAGCAGACGGGAATGTCCAGACTATCAGATACTGAGCAGCAGCTAAAGTCTTTCACAATAAGGCTTCTCCTGATCTTAAACAGTCCAGTAGTTTGTAACAGGAGAAGTGATTGGCTGACTCTGATCTGTGTGTGTTTGCATCCATGTCAGATGAACAGTTAGTGCTCAATTTTGGGAGACGGACACTTAAATAAACAGCTTACTGCCTTCAGCCTTCAGCTGTGACGCACACAATCACTGAATAAATCACTGCTTGTCAATAAAACACACTCCTCCGATGTCTCGTCTGTAAGTTTGGGACAGACAACGAGTCCTGAGCTTCTCGTCTGATGATAAGTCCAGTGTCCTGGAAGACACAGCTCGTACACTGCAGGGTTTTTATATTGACAGAAGTATTAAAAAGGGACGGGGGACGCATGTCTGCTGTATCTGACGGCAGCGGACATTTAAATCAGCTGTAGGAAAGAAAGAAAGAAAGAAAGCTGATTTCTCATTATAATATTCACCAGTAGGGGGTGCTGGACCTATTTGGAGCTGGTGCATTTCAGGTCCTCTCAGTGTGTGTGTGTGTGTGTGTGTGTGTGTGTGTGTGTGTGTGTGTGTGTTGGACAGCTCCTGGTGCTGAAGCCTCAGCAGTCAGACCAGGCTGGTGCCTCGTCTCCTCCTGAAAACTGAAACCTCTCACAGAAATAAAGTCAAGACCTGACGAACCAGGAAGTCTGAGCCTCAGAGAGAAAAACAGCCCAACAGAGCCGACGCTCGCTCACACGAGCCGAGTCACTGAAGAGGAAGGACGGGGTCAGGTGCAAAGAAACCGCCGCCAGGTTTAGCTTTTAGCATCAGAAGCTGCATCCCCTCACAGCTGAGAGCTTCAGCAGACACCTCGGCAGGCGTCAGTCAGCACTCTGCACGCAGCATCAACAAGTCTGGAAGCTCCTCTGAGGAACAAGGAGGTGGAGGAGGTGGAGGGGGGAGCACCAGGAGGCAGGAAGAAATGCCGATGGATGGTGAGGAGGTGAATGCAGGAGAGGAAGAGGAGGAGAGCAGCGACAAATGAATATTTTCATTGTCAATTAATCAGTTGTTGTCTCGATTAATCGATCAGTTGTTCGGTTTAAAAAATGTCACATTTGAGGACGTCCTCACAAAATCAGAGGTGACGTCCTCAAACCGAAGACACTCAGTTTACTGTCAAAGAGGAGTGAAGACATCGATTACTCAGGGGGATTAATCGATCATCAAAACAGCCGCCGATTAACTGATTAATCATCGCAGCTCTGAAGAGGAGAAGAAATGGAAAGGGGATAAGAGGAGGAGTGGGGGAGGTGGAGGGAGATGAAGGAGGAAGAGGAGGTCAGTAAAGGAGGAGAAGAGGAGGGGAAGGATGGAGGAGGGGGAGAGTAGAGGAAGACTGAGACAGACAACAGGAGGAGGAGAGGAGCAAAGAGGAGACCAGCAAAGAAGACAGAAGGGGGAGGGGTGGAAGATGAAGGAGAAAGAGGAGGTCATTGAAGCAGAGGAGGAGAAGGAGAGGAGAGAAAGATGGCAGGAAAGGGGGGGGGGTGGAAAAACGATGAGGAGCACAGGTGAGCGCCTACCTGGTTGGTAGAGAGCTGTGCATTCTGGGAGATGAGCAGCTGGACCAGGATGTGGAGCCCCGAGGTGAACAGGCCGGCCAGGATGGCCCAGGTGAGCGGCAGCGGCAGCATGCTGTAGGTGGCGAACAGGGTGAACAGCACGTATCCCACCCCGTCCCCCAGCAGCCCGTAGCCCAGGCCGGCCGCCAGGATCTGCGTGGCCATGGCCACCCAGGTGACCACGCCGCTGTACTGCAGGTAGCTGTGCGACGTGGTGTCCTTCCGCACCACCACTAAGGCACAAATGACGACTTCGATGCCCGTGAAGAAGCCCAGGAGCGTCCCTTTGATCGGGTCCATCGGGGAGGAGGCCAGCGTGAGGTGCAGCACCAGCAGGGTGAGCTTGGTCACCACGTCCAGGATGTTCATCACCACCACCGACTTGCGCCTCTGGCCCAGAAAGTAGCGCTGGTACAGCCGCTCCAGGTCGCGAGACTTGAAGGCGTTCCGCAGCGTGGGGAAGATGACGCCACGGTACGTGTAGCCCCAGTTCAGGAAGAAGTCGGAGTTGCTCGGTGCACAGTCGATCTGCAGGAAGCCCAGGTCGCTGCTGGCGCGCTCCGGGAATACCTTGGTCCCGCCGTTGTTGTGCCGGTCTCCCACCGACGTCCGCCCCGCCGACTGCTTCCGCGCGCCCTGGCCCGGGTCGTAGGGGTCATCCGGCCCGATGCCCTTCACCCCTCCTCCGCCTCCGCCGCCCTGCTCGTGGATGAAGCGCTGCTCGGTGATGTGCCGCACCGCGTTCTGCCACAGCAGCCGTTTGGGTCGCGCGCTGCCGCTGCTGTTGCTGTTGTTGCTGCTGCTCGGGGTCTTGTTGATGGTGTACAGCTCCTCGCTCGCGCTGGAGCACCGGACCTCGGACAGCTCCATCACCGCTGCCGCGTGTTGCTCTTGTTGTCGTTTTCTTCTCGTATCGCTCGTGTCGCTTAATATTATCCCTGCCTTCCCGGTTGCGAGTTAGCTCAGCGATTTTGGGGAGACGACGTCCTCTCGTGCGCATTGAACCGGGGGCGCGTGCCTCTCTCTCGGGTTGCGGCGAGCACGGCTCGGGGTAAAGCGCAGTTGGAGGTCATCGTCACGCAAACGATTCCACTGAAGAAACAAGACATAAATCCGACTCGAGTGGAAAAGCATCTCCCGGATTAACCGCGTACCATCACAGTCACCATCATCGTGCACCGTGTCCGCGTGCTGAAGGCTAAAAATCACCGGGCGGCGTGTCCAAGCAGCAGCTCGAGCCACCGTGCGCCGACCGTCCGCACCATCAGGGTGCCGCGGCGTCACGGAGAGCCGGGACCCGTGAAAGCAATTCGGAGGCTGGGGATGCAAGCGGCGTCAGGCAGCGGCTCGCGCAGAACGAATCTTTGATGTGAACCCCAAAAATGGCTCGCGCGTCGTTGGCACAGCTGGGTCCGTTCACTACGGGCGCCGCTGTGGAGCACAAAAAGGTTCAAATGTACACGTTAATTCCCGTTTTCTAAAACGTTCATGAAAGATGCACGAAAAAGACAAATCCGGTGTGTAAACAGCCGACAGAAAAGGCCAAAAAAGACAGAAAAATCCGTTTGTAGGATCCGTGCGTGAACGCCGCAGTGGTCTGGAGCCAGCGCGCGGACGGAATTGTCAACTTGTAGCTCGAGAGGCTCCGCAGACAGGATCAGTGTCGAGTGCTCGAGCTCCGCAGCGCGGATCAACCCTCCTTCTCGCGCCTCTCCATCGACACGAGGGGCTCGCGCTTGAATCAACACCTGGCTGGGAGGGGGAGCGGCGAGGAGCGGCGCCGAGACGGACAGCGACCCTCCGTCACAGACCTACTCGGTTGTCTCTCTGTGGAGACAGCGCGAGGAGCGACTCGTCTCCATGGACAGTGTCCAGAAAATAACGTCCTGTATGTCCCCGTGCAGCGCGCGAGGATGAGAGTGTACCCTCCTTCCTCCTCCTCCTCCTCCAGTTCCTCCTCCTCTGTCTCTTATAC